>DWJN01001635.1:0-17346 GCA_018248895.1 Carystus phorcus
TGTATTACAATATTGTTCCCCTCTAAAAGATCTAAATAAAAGTCCGCGATAGCATATGTCTAGGTTTTAAGGTTAACCCACTATAACAATTTTTATGGTTATAAAAATAGTCCTTAAATAATAATTTATGAGGCAAAACAAAATTTGCTGGTTCATCTAGTAACAAATAAAAACGTTCAGAGACCCGTATCCATAACCCCATAAGGTAACTCGGCGATGTTCCTCGCTTTAATCTAGAAAAAGCCGATTTCGAGACCCCTTGCTAGGGTGGGAGGCATTAAAGCCTCTTATTCACCTATGCACGCTCAAAATAAAACAGACCTTATTCAAAAATTCCATCATTTGGGAAATGGCAAAAAACGTTTCGCACCAAAGACTTGGCGTGTATTTTTTGTCATAAAATATCCGAGGACCGAAAACTGTGAGCAGGAAAACGCTCTTTTTTAAAATGTTTCTCGGTGTAAAGTCATAGAGGACGTTGAAATATGAAAAACAGTGTATCAAAATCATGTTTGGGATATTTTGAATGAGGTCTCTTTTATTTTAAGGGTGCGCTTGTACAAATTCACTTTTGTATTAATACTCGTAACATACCCGTGCTAGGTAAAATTTTTGAGTGACCGCGATGATAAAACTTAAAATCATATTGTCCTCCGTTCCACGACATGTGTTATGTGCTTGAGACATATGTTGCTCGACTTTGCTCAACATGTTTGGCAACAATATAACGTCGCTACAAAGAATAACTCGTGCAATGATACCTGAATTACCGTGTGATATCAAGCGAAGTTGTGTCACAAATGTTATGGGACATTTATCTCATAGAAAATAAATATAAAGCGATCAAGAGTTTTTCGCAACTTCTTTTTTGACCAACGCAAACAAAAACGAGGAGGTGATCTTCACCTGAAATGTGTGACATGTGTGTGAAATGGGTCACACTCGGGTTATAGCGTGGTTTTCAAATCTGCCCTTTGTCGTGGGTAGAACAACTAGCGAGTCCTTCATATTTACAAAATTTTATTAGTTATTAAGTCTTCAAAATTGCATACGCGATGAGTAGTTCAAATCGAGAACGATCAGGAACGATACGAAGAATAAAAAAGTAATTCGAAGTGATTCTCGTTTTCACTTAACATCACTAATATAGTGTAGTGGCTACAAAAAAAACTATTATATTCTGAATTATATTATATTTTAAATTATATTCTGTTTTCAAGTTAACAATGAATAGGATTTTACTAAGTTGATGCTTTACCTAACACCACATCACCACTTACCATCAGGTGGGGTTGTAGTGAAGTAGTTAATAGTATCAGGCGTTACTTTGCGGAAATCCATTGTCATGAATGTTAGAAAAAACATCTCGGGGATTGTTGCAAAGTAGACTAATACTAACTTGATTGTAGTCAAGCATTAACTTATATAAAAAAAATGGAAATACCCTCTGCAGGTAAAGGCCTCCTCCAAAGTGAGAGAGTCTTCTCTAGATTGTGCTGTTTCCATCCAGTTTGGACCCGTTGTGTGTTTAATTTCATCCTCCCATCTGTTGCAAGGTCTGCCTTTCTTTCTTTTGCCCACTGGCCCCCTCCAATCTGTCACTCTCTTTGTCCATCTTTGGTCTTGCAGGCGTGCTATGTGTCCCGCCCACTTCCATTTTAAACCAAGAGCTTGTGCTAATCCGTCTGTAGCTTTTGTGGTATTGCGTATTTTTGTATGTCTTATTTTATTTATTCTTTTTAAGTTTAGCATACTTCGCTCCATTCCCCGTTGGCATGTTATAATTTTATTTCTGATATTTTTATTGAACTTCCATGTCTGACAAGCGTAGGTCAGGCATGGTATGAGACAAGAGTTCATAACTTTCGTCTTCAGTTTGATTGGCATATTACTCTTAAATATTTCTTTAAGGCTCCAGTACTTATTCCACGTTAACTGGGCCCTGCGTTCTATTTCCTGGTAGTTATTTTTGCTGTCGAAGCTTATTTGTTTGCCTAGGTAAATGTATTTTTCGGTGTATTGAAGAAGCTCGTTGTCGACGTATATTTGTACCTTGGTGCTGTTGGTCATTACCATTGTTTTAGACAAGTTCATTTCTAGGCCGGCGAGCTTGCTAGCTTTGTTTAGTGACTCTACCATATACTGTAGTTCTTTTGCTCTCTCTGATATCAGTACCAGGTCGTCGGCAAAACGTAGGTGGCTTAAATATGCAGTTTTTACCTTTATACCACATTCATTCCAGTCGAGCTTGTTTATTATTGCCTCTAAGATGGCTATAAACAGTATAGGTGATAGTGGGTCTCCCTGTCTTACTCCTCTCTTTATGGGGAACCAAGGGCCGGTATTTTCTAGTTTCACTCTACTTTTACATTTCCTGTATATACTTTGGATAACTCTTATATATTCGTTTTCCACATTTTGTGCTGTTAGGGTTTCCCAGATATAGCTGTGTGATACCGAATCGAATGCTTTTTTGTAATCGATATATGCTAAGTACAGCGGTCTATTTCTTTCTCGATATTTCTCTATGAGAAGTTCAAGTGTGTGAATGTGGTCGATAGTAGAGAATCCTTTTCTAAATCCAGCTTGTTCAACGGGTTGTCTCATTTCTAATGTAGAGCTAATTTTTTTGGTCAGGATTGTAGAAAATAGCTTATATGTACTCGGCAGCAGACTTATGGGTCTGTAGTTCCCAATATCATTTGGATCGCCTTTTTTGTATAAGAGAGTTATGCTAGATTCAGACCATTGAGTGGGTGTCTCTCCAGATTCGAGGATAGAATTAAATAATTTTGTAAAGGGTTTAGCTAGGATTAGGGCAGCTATCTTTAAAGTCTCGTTTGTTAGATTGTCCGAGCCTGGGCTTTTGTCTAGTTTCAGTCTGTTTAATGCCTCGATGACGTCATTTTCTTCGATTGGGGGTCTTTTTAGTATAATATCGTCATTGTTGTTATATTGATTTTCATGGCCGGTGTCTATTGGATCTTTTGTGCTGTAGAGATCCTCGTAGAACTCTGTTGCTATGCTGATGATGTCACGGCGATTGTTTTTGGTCGTTTCGCCTCGTTTTAGTTCTTTGATCCAAGTTTTATTTGATTTCAGCTCTTTATATGCCTTTTTCATGCTTCCAGTTTGACGTAGGTGTTTTTCAATATTTTTATATCTGTAGTTGGCGTAGTCTTTCTTTATACATTTATTAACAAGCTTGTAAAGCGCCGAAATTTCATTTCTTGTTGCTCTAGTTTTATTTGAGCTTTTTTGCAGGTCTTGTCTTCTTTTAAAAAGTTTTAATGTGTGTTCTGTAAATATTTTGTGGTCTTTACTTAAGTTTTGTGCTTCTCGGGCATTTTGCAAGCTTGATGTAATAGCTCTAATTAAGTTATCATAATATTTCTGGACTGAGATAATATTGTCGACAAACAAATGGTCTTCCGATATGTAGGTGTTTAGGTATTGTTTGAATTTGAGAATTTCTTTTTCGTTTGTTATTGTCCTATGTTGACAGTTAGTAAACTTTGTTCTGCTTTTTTTGAAATATGTATCATACAATAATGTAGCTCTTACTGGTCTATGATCTGAAGGGTAGTTAATGTTCAATACTTCTATGTTTTTAAAAAGTCGAGGTCGATTTGACAGCACGAAGTCGATTTCATTTTTATTGGCTCCATCCGGTGATCGCCAGGTCCATTTATTTTTTGGTTTTTTTTTGAAAAATGTGTTTAAAATTGACAATTTGTTTTCACTGGCGTATTCGATTAATCTTTGTCCTCTTTCATTTCTGACTCCATATCCGTGTGCTTTCATGATTAAATGTTCTTCGTTTTTTGGTATCCCAATTTTAGCATTTAGGTCGCCCATCAAAATTATGTCTTTATGTGCTAATTCTAATGCCCTATTTACTGTCATGTAAAAGTAATCGATTTCTTCGTCATTGGCTTGTGCAGTAGGGGCGTAGACCTGAATAATGGATAGGCTGGTATTCTCAAATTTCAGATTCAGTATTGCTACTCTTTCAGAAAGACCGAAGTAGCTTTCTATGTTGTTTTTAAGATGGCATTTGATTATAAAACCTACACCGTGTCTACCCGGTGTATGGCCTGTGTAACAGAAAATGAAGTCTTCATATTCTTCGATTTTGTTTCCAATGCATCTTGTTTCGGCCAATCCTATTAAGTCGTATTTAATATCTTTGAGCGCTTCACTTAGCTCTATTAAACGTTCGTATGATGCGATTGTTCTAACGTTGTATGTCACAATGTACAGTGTTTTTTGCGGGGTTGTTTCGTTTTTTGGAGGGTTGTTTGGAGGGTAATGGTCATGATCTTCCACGGTGACCAGCCGGCTTGGAAGATGAGTTTGTTGTTCTGATATTGGTTGTTGTATATTAAAGTCGCGAGAGGGGGGCGGTAATTGCTATATATCAACGTTATTATTATTCTGCAGATCCGATGGGTTATTCGTGTTCTTGTTAATCAGATAGTTCAGCAGGCCTGGTTTTAAAATACCTTCCGATAGACTTGAAGTCCTTCTTATTTGTGTTTGTGTTTTATTTTTCTTGTTAACCTGTGTATTTGTGTATGTTTCGGCTCCTTTTATAGATTTGTTATCAGGCGAAGTTGAAAGCATTCTTTTATTATTTCCGGCTGCTTTATTTTTTTCAGTAATGATAAGCTTGTCGTATTTTATTTTTGCAATATTTCCCTTTTCCCTTTCTAATCTTGCTTGTTCTTGAAGTCCTTTTCTCTTCTGTAGAATATCTTGCGGAAAATCTTCCGTTATGTAGTAACTAGTATTTTTTAGTACACTTCTATTTTTAAATAAATTAATTTTTGCGCCGAGTGTACAAAAAGTAACAATTATAGGTCGAGGTCTTTCCCCTTTCTTGCCTACTCTTCTAATTTCTTGAAAATCCCTGCGATCCAATTCTTGTGAGAAGTGTTCCTTGATAAAGTTCGCTATAAGACTTTCTAGGTTAGAATATGATGTTTCCGTTTCCTTCAACCCGAAAAAGACGATATTATTTTTTCTTGCCTGTTTTTCTAGAAAATATAGTCGTTTTTCCTGGTTTTCACATTTTTCTCTTAGATGCTCGTATTTTTCGTTGAATAGTTTGAATTTATCTTCTAATATGTAATTTATATTTTGCGTAACTGTTTCTGTCACTTTTTCACCACTTTTTTCTATTGCAGTTTTCTGATCATCTAAATCTCTTCGAATTTTTCGAAGCTCGTGCATGATTTCTTCCATTTTTTATCGTATTTATAAATTGTATTGTAATATATTATTATCGTACTGCTAGCGCCCTCTTGTGTTCCTGTTCCGGCTTGCCTATTTCACGGAACGATTGTTGATCGTAGTTGGATCGGACTTGTTATAATAGTACACGTAAATTTTCACAGATGTCGCTAGTGACTTTGTGCGACTTTCTTAATTCGAAAATCACATATTAATATTGGTAAAAGTAGGATTATTTTTTTTTTTTTTAACTTTTATTTTTGTCACTTTATCTTTTTAAAAAGGCTACTGCCGGGATTACAAAAGTTCACAATTTACTATAGTTTTAGTCTGTTCGTTTTCCACTTTGAATGTTGAAGATGTGGGGGTATATTTGTTTAATCACACAGTATAGCTAGTCTTTGATCGAGTTATTATCACTGTTTGCACCGTTTTCACTCAATGTTGGACGTTATCCACAATGTATGATGTAAGTCACTTGTTTTTTTCTTCACTTTTGTCTCTTCCACTACGTAAATGCACTTAATATAATTTTAAAATCACTATTAGTACGAAGCCGAAGTTAATGGTCGCACTGCAGCGCCCTCTCTCTCATGTGGAAATAGCTCAATATTAAATCATACATAAAACATTAAACAATATATGAAAAACATTGTTTCTTTATTTTTTTGTCATTTATGTACTCTGATATGGTATTTGATAGAGGAATACTCTGAAAAAGGTTTTGATACCAAAATTATATCGATCGGACACATGGTTGATGAATTACAGTGGAAAATGTTGATTTTTTTGCTTTTATAACTTCGTGCATCCCTTGGTAAAGTATCTACATAATTCATAAATAGGCGTCAATAACTAAAAGTATTTCATTACCGAAAATGGAGTTTCAATTTATTGGTAGAAATAAACATAAAAACAATTTAAACAACATATAACTTAAACCGGTCAAGTGTGAAACTTAAACAAGAAGTCTCGACTCACGATTTGATAGAAAAATTCGGTTACTCTAATAATATTATTTTAATTTTAAAACGGAAAGAGTTTAAGTATACTAATATAATTTTAACTGTCAAACTTGACAGTAAAAAATCAACTAACTACACCACACCCACCGTATAATTTAACCTCAAAAACTTTATGAGGATAGTCCGCGGAAGTTTAAAATTTAATCCTGCTACGGGTAAGAGACTACAAAAGTTAACCGGCCCAAACTTTGGCAACATCGTCGAAAGAACACATTTTGTATAAGTAGCTTGCCTTTCGTGTCTTAAAACGAAACATCATAGGGGACGTGTTTACCGAAAAAGTAATTGATTACAGGTTAAGGTTTCAGTCTTAAGTAAAAGTATAAGTGACTAGTTTGGCTAAACATAGTTAAATCAAATATAGTTCAAAGTTAACTTTTATTTTCTATTTATAGTAGATAAACATGTAGACTATGATGATGAGTGATGATGGTAAGTGATGATAAGAAGGAAAAAAATTAAAAGTATTTTTTTTAAAACACGCTATTGCTTTTGCTTTAATACCTTCGCAATCAACTTGCAACGTCATTACACAATTTATATGATTTAAAAGCTTGTCGCCAGTATTTATGTACTTGTTTTGAAAATTTTAAAAATTATAACAAACAGATCAAGGTATTTCACTTACCTATTTATGTACACAGGTAAATCTCGCTCTCAAAAGATATTGGCTCTTAAGCCCACATGAGGATAACGACGAATCATTTAACGGTTAACACAACAATACTTGTTAATAATATTGTTATTATAGTCCTTACCGTAAGACCTATCACCGAGCATGGTTCCGAGTTTTGAATGCTATTTTAAAGAATAAAAACTTAATCCCTAAATTGGAAAAAAAATCAGACAAAATATGATTTTTTATAGTCCGGAGAACCTAGTCAGGTCCAGTTAATTGACTTCTCGACGTTCAGCCCAAACCTGAAGTAAGGAGGGTAAATTTTCGCAAAAAGATAAGAGTTATGGCTGAGTTTTTTGAAATTTACTCTCTTTTTTTTACTTTTATTCCTTGACAAACAACATATCATTGATGCTTCATTGTTCCTGTTGTCCATGTGCGACGGTGACTATTTACTATGATGGATTTAGCTCCTTAGCTCCTTTGTCGACTAGGTTTATAAAAAATATCCCATGGAATAACAGGAAACTATATTTTCGCCTTTAAGTTCTATATCCGTCACTATAATTATTCGAGACTTCAAAACTCTTGCATAGGTTGACATAATGAAATTCTCCGGGACAGGCACTAAAGAGGGTTTATAACTTTTCGTTATACAATATTATAATAGGGTTATTCGAATCTAATAACTGTTTTTAGACCATTTCGATTTTCACCAGATAAGTAACAAAAAATATTTTAGACTCTCATATTTTCATATTGTGTAAATATTTGTAGCAATCGTTCTTACAACGTAGTTTTACTGATACGAAACAAAAGCAGGTTACTGGTGAATTCTATACTTCAAATGACTAATTCCTGTATATTTGTATGTAATTTGTTTCTCTTAAATCATTCTAATGTTTTTGACAAGTATTTAGAGAGTCCTTTAATGTCACAGTTCATTTAGGTTAGTGTCCATGATAATCATATAAGTAAATGCATTTATATTTTATGAGCCGTTTTCTAGTTTTGTTTATAAGAATAATTTGATTAGGTTAGATTACAGATATTGCTATCAGAGCAAAGCTCGACCACCTAGCTATTAAGTAAAAGGGATTTACAGTATCTAAACTTATTAACTATTTACTGAATCAGTTTTGTTAATTCAGCATAGTTTATTTAAATTGTTTTCACAGTCTGTTACTATTATAGCTTACATTTTACGTAACTATCGCGAACTTAAGTTAAACACTTTATAGCGAATGTTAGACGTGTCGGAACGTGTTCGATGTTCAGAGCTCCGAGTCAACGACGACTTTATATCGAGACGAGCTACCTACAAAACTCTTGACAACTTTTGACTGAACTTTGTAACAGAATTGTTGGTTCGATTTAAAAGTCTTTAATACACTTTATCCTTTAGGTTTAAATTCTGACCAAGAAAATAAATATAATACAATAATTTAAAAGAGCAGAATGCTGAAACAGAGGCAATTACTCAAGAATATGTATACTTTATACATAGTACACATAACTGCATTCATGATTTTACGTGTAAGGTGCGAGTAAAGGTAAATTTTCACAGAAATCCAGAGTATATTTACTTTTTGTATCAAATTAGTAATTAAATTACCAGTAATCAAAATATTTAAAAAAATTATATAAGCGTACTAGTTGACCCAGCAGACGTTGTTCTGCAACAATATAACCTAAAAGACCCCGGCCACGGGTTACTGTGACTAAGGTTTAAATACTCAATTTAGCAGACTTACTCCGCCATCTGTTAAAACCTTATGGAACTAAAATAATTTGAAATTACTCAATTTTGTCAATTAACTATCTTCCACCGCCATCTGTTAGAATGTTATGAAACTAATTCTTTGTGAGATAATAAACAAACACTTTGCAATAAAATATTGAGACTATAAATTGAGTCCATAGCGGTCAAACACTGTGACACGTACTTTATATATATTAAGATAAGATAAGAAGAAGATAATTCAGTTCGTAGAGAATTGGTTATTTTATTACACATATGAAAAAATAATTTAACTGTGCACCGAGTCGATTGATGGTTCACCGATGTTACCATCGAAAGGGTATTGCCTCTTAAAACACTATTTGCATTCGTTTCGTTATTTCTCCACAGACGTAGCCCGGGGACGGGTATTAACCAGACTGAACCGGCTTGCAATTTTATCTTTTATTATACAATAGCTTTTAAGTTGAAAAATAAAATATCTACACACGGTCATACTTTCAGTAAAATGTTTATGCAAATCCATTTTACGTCGGATTATATTGTTATTGACCCTATATATACGATAAACTTTTACCTCGCAAATAAGGTAAACAAAGTGGTCGCTTTGAATTCATATTTTTTTCCATTTTAAATAGTTAATTTAAAACTACGAACGTGTGCGTTATTCGAAACGAGCACTCACTCAAACAGAAAATCATCTTATGTCTGAAACCAATGTTTGAAATATTCGTAACACTAGTTTAAAAAAATCATTAACTTTATTAAATGTAAGTACCTATATGAAGATTCCACGGAATAATTTATTAATTAATTGGATCAATGACATATTTTTTATTTCAATATTCTTATTGACATTTATAAAACTATATCTTCCAATTCATGAAAATTACTTTTGCTTGATTTTTGGCTTTATTTTAATAACTTGACTTTCAAATTATTTCACAAGCAAATCCAACTTTGTTAAAGATCATCTTATTTCCAATACATAAACAAACTCAATTATTTACTTAAGGCTCTATTTACAATAACAAACCTGTAATGAAATTGAGCTATGAAAGTAAAATTGAGTATTTTGAATACTAAAACAACATTGATTTAATGATCTTAAATCGTGGGTAATATATTATCGTCAATTAATACATTTTATATCATACTGCAAACATTCCTTAAGGATAAATAGGCACATGGGAATTTGCTAAGCTATATGGAAGTAAGAGTAAGCAAGTAAAACCGCTGACATCCTAATAATAGCCAAGTCTGTCTGAATTTCTGTCAATGTCATACAAATAGGTATAGTAATTCATGGGAGAGGTATGTATATTTATTCTCGTATACGCTAAATATGAAAAAACTATCGATTAACGGATTATTCAGTTACTCCGATTGCATATTTTTTGAATATAATCAACACATTAAAATCCAGAAGCCACGTGTAAGATAAAGCAAATAGCATTCATTTAAACGTATCCTATGAGGAATTTCCATTTACAATCATTAGAATACACTTCGGCGCACATAGGTCGGTATCCGTTAATGGCAAAAACGCTATCACCAGGTATTGAACACAAGATTTCATTACGCGTAGTGGCCGGTATCGTCTTTATAGTGTCATAAACGTGGAAATAACATTAAAGGGGAGCATAAAAAAGACGACCTGTGGCATTGCATTCCTGCCTTAACGCCCATAGAATGCTGAAGTTTCATTTTAGCTCGCTTTTATATTGATATTGGTGTTTCTTTAGCTTTATCTCCTAAAACAAAGTCATTGTTTGCAGACACAATGTTATTATAAAACAAATACTCGAAGCTGTCTACTTAAACATTACCTCTCAACATTTCGTCTGAGATCACCACGTGTAGGTATATAGAACAATGTAACTTGATTTTTGCAAACATTTTACCAAGAATGTACATTTTTCATTCGTAAGTTTTGCTACAAAGAAAAGCTGCATGAATCGTCGTTTTTAATAGTTATAGTTATTCAACATAAAATATGAGTTTTTCGAATTTTTCTAAATCATATAGTTTTAATTGCACCAATGAAGTATAGTGTTCACCAATAATAATTAACAAATTATTATACCTAAGTGAATACACTTTGTATGAATTCAATCTTTTGAATAAATACTTATATTTGTTTAATTTTTAAAATAAATAGTATAATATACTCAAACATTCCAGTAATTGAAAACAACTCCTCAGAATCAATTATGTAATTTTAAGGAAATAACTGCAGAAACAGATCTCGGAAATTCCGTTTCTGCTTAGTGCTGTTTATAGATCCAACTTCCCACAAGAACAAAGGAATTTAATAGCGGCCAAAAACAGATTCAAAATGGGAAAACGAGCGCAATGAATGCGCCACCAGATGTTACCGGCGCGAGTGGCTCGATTAACGATATCAGTAGCAATAATCTATCGTTACCGTACAACGGACTCATTCACTACTCGTACTACACACTAAAAACATTTTTAGCCATCGTTGAAATAATTTACCTCAATGCATGATATTCTCAATAAATTAATTGCACAAAATATGCTCTTTAAATTTTTAGTCATCGTTGAAATAATTTACCTCAATGCATGATATTCTCAATAAATTAATTGCACAAAATATGCTCTTTAAATATACTCACATTCTCTATTTAATTTTTATCAAGGTGCGATTTTTATTCTCATTTAGTAGGGTATGCCTATTTTCACTCTCGGTCTACTGTCAAGGCTAAATTTGAAGATTTTAAGTACTTTTAGCTGTTTTAGTTAGTCGTTAATAAATCGCTGTCCATAATAGTATTTTTTATTTAGATAAAATATAGGAAAAGTATTTTCCGCGCATGAGAATTTTAAAACTTCTGTTTACTAGCCTTAGTTGAGAGAGATTGATTAAGCGAAAGGATTGTCTTACTAAATAGTAAATACATATTACCCTATGCTTGTAGGGTATGTTTAATCCAAATGAACTTGTAAACAAATTAACAAAATATGTTGCAGTTTGAGTGCGAGCGTAAATTGTACAGGGAAACTGTATAAAGCAAATTAATTTTCTGATTAATATTACGAACACAAGCTATTAGGATAGCGTATCCACCTTGCGTTGGCTCTTTGCCAGTTTGTAATGCATACATATCCGCTACTAAATGTATATAACAGGGCTAAATCAATGTAACACGTCATAGTAAGCCAGAATGAACAATATACTCGGCTATTGTGGAAGCATTAAAATTAACACGCTTGTTAATTGATGTAAACAACGCAGGGTAGATGCTAATGGAAGTAAGGTATCACTCCATTTAATTGCCCATACATGTGTTGAGGTTACAACGTTAATTGGAACTACTAACGTTGTCCATGCTCCATTCAACCTATATAGTTATCAAATTTTACGGCGAAAACACAATTTATTATCAACTAGTTATTATTCTCGCGTCGCTTTGGCAAACCTATTTCACCCGCACTCGAAAAAATTTTAACATTTAGACGGTATTATGTAAATTGATATCTTTTTTTTATTTGTGAACTTATTTGAATAAAAAAAATGCTAACTAATGAACTTTATCGTACGGTAGATCTCTTAAATATCTTGGCCGCTCGTGTCGGATACATAGGCAAGCTGATAGACGGATATAGACACGATCATGTAGCTCTAAGTCTGTGAGAAGGACGTCGTGGAAAATTTCCTCGGTCTGGTTGGTATCGCTGTTCTAGCTCCGGTTGTTATATCATCAGGTGAATGGCATATTTCTTTACCTGTTTAAAAAAAATTATCGACTTTTCTTCCGATAGCAAAATGATTCTGTGTGCTAAGTAGACTAAGTAAGTTCATGAATTAAAAACAATAAAAATTCTCTCCTTAGACGTAGCAACTCTTTTGTTTTCACTACTTAAATATGTCAGAAGTACATTACTGTTAAGTGTCACGACTTTTGTGATTATTACATACGGAACGCAATTATATATTAATTTCGAATTCTACCAAGGTAACAATTCCATTTAGTAATTAGTCTAATGTACTGTCGGTTAAGAAAATAGGACTCTTAAAATCATATAGAAATTAAGTTTACTTTACTAACCGACTTTCAGGTAAACGTAGAAGCTTAAGTAACAGAAAGCAAATATAAGTCTTGGAGGCAGTTAGTATGCATCGCATCTAATACGTTACTTAGAGGAACAAAGTACCTCGTTTGCATCAAGACTAACAGACGGTCAATGCATTAGTTAAATGAATACGCTAAGCTCCATAGTTTTGACTAAGTTCCTCCACAATCCGGCCAGAAACTTAGATTACTGCTGTTGAATCCAATCGCAGACAATGTCTTGGCAAATGAAACGTCAATACTATGTCAAGTCTATCTACAGTTACGACTCATGAATTCTAATAATATTTGGTGGATAGGTCATGAGAATCGAATTCTAACGCTAAGTCGTGGTCTGTAACGATATAGTGTTATTAGCAACTGTACGGTACTACGCTCGCGTGGCTTTGGAAAGTGCTCCAATTTGGTCTCCAAAAATGGCTACTTAAAAGAAGAAATATACATGCGTTCATTTCCTACTTTGTGTGAATTCGAGACATCCCGTAAAAGTTATTAGCTATTCTAATAACAACTTGAAACCGAAAATATAAAGCTTCATTATGACTTATTTGGGAATATTACGTAATTTAATTTTTTGTCTGAATACAAATACGTGCATCGTATCTTTTGCAACTTCACACAAATATAATTATGCATGTTGATTATTTTAACAAAATGTATTGCTCTACGTGATTTTTATCGTATGAGCAACATTTGTATATGTCACAAATATTATATTTTTTGTTAATTTATAGAATAATATAAATATAACAATTTATTTCGCAACGTAACTATTGTATTCTTATTCGGCTCTCCGGTGAATACCGCGATATATGTATAAGGCATAATTGTCAAGAGGAGATGGTAGCACTAAATGCAATATTCAAACGCTCTGTGACGGGACGCCTGGGAAACACAGACACACGTTATGTGTTGCTGATTGCCCTGAGAATAGCGGCACTGCTATGCATTCGCTACTCTATTACTGTAGCAAAAAAGCAATTGTCTTGTTTGCACATAGAATGGCCATCGTGGGTGAAATAGCGAAAATATCCACTATTTTAAATGTCACAGCATATAATATTTATTTAAATTTTACATCGAGGTAGTCATTTTATAAGGTAGAACAGTAGTAGGATATATAAATAGGTTTGTAGTTTATTATAGGATTCATTGTATAAATAATCCGTTTCAAAAATGCGTAAAAACAAGGCTTAATGTTTATGTTTTTTTTTACTTTAATGTGACTACATAATAAATGTAGAAAGTTTCCACCTAAATTTTAAGTCTTGCTTAGTTTAGGCTCTGTAATTTGTTTTGATGAATCCCTTTTAATATTTATCACTAGTCAAGGGTGATAAGGGTCGGATAGTTGAAGCGGCACATATGACATTTCTACATTGGCTGTTCATAGACATATGTATATAGTATATTTATTTATCACACATCCAGTACCGTGTTTCTATTCTAGGAGGTATATCTTTTAACCCACTATTCTGGCTAAGTAAGAATTAAAGACAATTATTTAATGGAGAATTTTATTAATAGATATACATTATAATCTATTAATACACATCAAGAAATTTGATATATGAGATATATATATACAGGTATTTTATTTTATTCTATTCTATTCTATATCTAATTTGATCGATCAGAAAAAAATTAATATTTTGAACTGAAATGTGTCCAATAGATATAACTTGTTCAACAGAACCTTTTTCTGAGAATTCTGAATCTCTATTTCTTACCATTTCAAATAAACAAACAAGCATCGATTTTTATATGTATATCTTTTAATGATTACATTAAAAACAACCTTTAAAGTCCCGTGCCATTTGGATTACATACATATAGATAAATGTATTCGTGGTGGTAACGTAATGCTTGCGATGAAAGTATAAAGTACACCTGGTTCCAGAAATGAAAAATGATTTTTTCTTCGGCCAGGAGACTATTGGCAGAGGTCGTGCGTTGTCAACCGTACGTTATTTGTTCACACACGCCAACGCATGCATGAAATCCTATTTTACGGCTCGTATCCTTCCGTTTAGAGCGCCTTTTGAATGGGCCGCGTCTGAGCTCGGCCGAATCTTGCCTCGTGCGGGCCAGCAGTCAAATCGATAAGATCTATGGAATTCTGGCTCCTATGCTAATGCAGTGGGTTAGAAAATAAATGTCGACTGATTCTGCATTGTGTAGTTACGTGAATAGACAACTTAATGTAAACCGGGTAATTTAGCTATGGTTTAATTACGGCTATAAACTACACCTATACCAATCAAAAACATTGTAAACCTTAAATTAAAATAATTATTAAGAAAAACGATCACGCGACAAACGTACAACAAAGCAATAATGCAAAATGACTGAATTGTCCGTTAAAACTTCGAACAAATTTAGAGTTAATATATAAAATTTAGAGTTAATATATATAAAAAAAGAGGTAACGTAAGGTAAAAGTAGCATATTTTTCTTTACTCATACACAAATGTTTATTTAAGAAAAGAAAAAGAAAGAAAAGAAAAAGATTTATTTTTTATCACAATACAAAAAAGGGACGCACTCAGTATATGGCCGTGGCAAGCCAACGGCCACTGATTTTCAGGGCGACCCGTTGATGATGGGTAGTTCGGGCAGATGGCCCTAAAATTAGTACAATGGTATTATATAAACAATTTCTTGACAAGATACATAACGCCAATACATATTAACTTATACATATATCAAATTAGGTATATTACACTACTAATTATATCAACTAAGCATTACATATATTAATTTAGCATTACATATACAATTAGTTTATGTGTTGCAGGTTTATAGTCTCTTCTGAGGGTTGGAGGCGGTTTTAGTGGGTAGAAATCCCATATCACCCGTCGGGTATCTTTAAGAAGATTTCACCCTCCAGAAAAAAAAGTTTTAACCGACTTGAAAAAAAGAAGGTTCTTATTTCGACTGCGATTTTTTTATATATTACTTTATAATTTTTTTCTAGGTGTACTGATGTAGATGACTATTTTTTAATCGAAAATTGGACCTCGTTATGTAATCCAATTTAAACTTGAATGATATTTTACGAATTGTTTTTGATTTGAGTTTTCCCCAACAATAGGCATTTATTTGTTCAGTAATTACAATTACATTTACTTCGTAATCAGATTATTTAATGGGATGTATTAAATTAAAGTCGGTTTCTCTTTAGTTCAATGGTAAAGATATTAACTAAAAAAACAAGAACAATTTTAATCATTAGTGTAAAACTTTCAACGCCTTTAAAGTAAACACTGAAAAGACATTTCATTAATTTTATTATAAAAGCTACATGAGAAATTTCAAGATGAAATGAAAAAAAAAATCTATTGCCCTGTAAAAACCTTCATTCTCTATTTAACACCCTTGATGTTTTCAGAGTCGTTGCTTGTAAAAAAGCCATTAAAGAAAATTTATGTCCAAATCATAGTTTCTAGACAGTATCAGTTTCGCAAAAGGCCTTCCTCTTTGTAATAGTGCTGTAGTTAGCAGTGGTGTAGCTATATAATTGTAATGCCATAATTACTCGTTACGTATCTGTAACGAACCCTAATTACACGTACCTGATGTTCAATGCTCATGATTTGTTTAGAAACATGCTATTTCACGGTCGGCGTGATTCGACACAATAATGTCTTATTTATAGGCAAGGGTTAAATACAGTATACTTAAGAAGGATTGGCATATTAAATGGATATTAAATTATATCTCTTCAATTGAAATAGAATTTGACCAGTATTTGGAGATATTTGATGAATATTAGGTATGTGAAGAGAGTATCGAAAGCCAATATATCTAATAGTTCTTCATTACGAATATATGTGAAGTTATTGGTAATATTGAGGCAATAATAGCCCTACTGCTTTGTTGTAGGGCTGTGCATAAGGAATATTTCATACGCTTATATGAAACACATTTATAGTCCTAAATATAATTATACAAAAGCACGCACACATACGCACACACACACATTATAATATAATGTCTATGTGATTAAAATTATTTCATTTTAACTTAGTGATGTGTTGTGTACCCAATAACACGGGCTACAGACTCTGTACAATGCTCATTATGACTGGTTTAATTGTTTATATATTTATAGTTTTAAGAATTATCTACAATACTATTAACTAGCAATTATTTTTCTTGTTCGAATCAGCCACCAAACTACAAAAACTGGTAATTATTTTTTGTCTCCTATCTTCTTACAATACTTGCCTTTAATACTATTAACGTTCATGGATGATGATAGCGATTTAATGGAGAACGTCGGACATGGAGAATGTAAGTGACATTCAAGTGGCTCGTGTCTGCTATTTAAAAATAAAACTGTACTGGTATAGTAGTTTATTTATTAGTTTAAAAGATATTCTGAGGAGTTTCGCCGTTTCTTCTCGATGTAAAAGCCAATTTCCGAAATAAAAAATAACGTGTATAATATCGATAGCTTATGCGAACAAATGATTTTGAATTTGATACTACAAAACAATACAAAGAGAAACATACAGCATATAAAAAACAGTGATAATTAAATAGTAATTGATCGTTGTGAAACAGCCGTGACGTATCACGACCTCTAGCGATGACAAAGATCAATCGTTGCGACTGACAATTACA
>DWJN01001636.1:0-17345 GCA_018248895.1 Carystus phorcus
GATGGACGGTTCGAGCTCCCACTCTAGCCGCCCGCAACCCCCAAAGCCCCTTTTTAGTCGCCTCTTACGACGGGCAGGGGATACCTTAGCTCGTATTCTACTCCCGAGCTACAGGGATAGCCAACAATAGTACCTAGCGACTGTGTTGGCGTAGAATGCTTCATGGAGGGCAGTGGTCTCGTGAAACCGTAATGGTTAAGGAGATTACAGTATGGTATTGGGGGAAGACGATGCAGGTAACCGTTCTAGTTCTTCCCAGAATGGGGGGCAATAGGGATCTGAGAAAGGATCAGTGAGGATTGCTTCCTTGAAGATCATGGAGCCTTCCCGTATCCGTCTGACGGCTATCAGAGGGGATTTAGTTAACTAAAATCCCCCATAAGAAATCATTTGACTTGAAACCAAAATAGTTTTTTACGTGGCGTTATTGGGTATTTCTAGTCGATATTTCACGTTATTTATCGTAATACCCTCATGGCTCCTGTTTACGTTGGACTAAAACTACCAATAGTTGCGCGCGCATAGATACATCGGACGGTCACAAAGTGCGCGCATGACGCAAAACAGAAGACGGATTGCCAGAAAGTTCTGTTACTTTGATTATTTAACAAATACTGCAATCTTCAATCTTCTTATATTAGAATATTGGCGAGGTCTACGAAATAATACGAAACACCCAGATCTTAACATTTTATTAGTTACATATAATTATTATATTGTAAAAAATGTATTAAAGAAGAACACATAAGTTAATTATTAAAAAAGATATGTTAGACCCATTACATAAAATAAACATAATTAACACAAACATAAATAAATTATAGTATTATAGTTTATAAACATTGAAAAGACAATTTATGGCTTGCTGTGCGTCCTCAAAGTAACGAGGTTTGTCCAACCTAACGATCCCGTAATCTGGCTCCAAAGTAGGCAATAACATACCACTGCTGGTGCTACAAACACTGTGATTAAGGCTGTCTCTAAGAGATGTATTTGCTGTGTGGGAAACAAACTTAGACGGCTGAGGCGTGTTAAACTTATTTCTATTGCAGGTCATTCTTTTCATTCTGTTTATATTACCCTTGATTGCCACCAACATTTTGTGATTCTCAGGTGTGTGCAGAAATTCTGTTAAGTCCTAGAAAAAAGGATTAAAAAACCTTATCACTTATATAACTCTAAATTGTTTGGAAACTTAAACATTTATGGATAACATGTAAATAACAGTTATTATGATTACATGGATTTGAATTGGAGAACAACTCGTTGACAAATTTGATTTTCAAATTTCTGAGTGTTTTTCGACCTACTGTACAGATTACAATGACACTTAACTAAGTACTACGTACCTATTTCCCAACTCAAAGTAATATTATTATCCAATGTCCATTATAATATGCTTAAGACACGATTCAGTAAATTAGAAAATAACAAAATTATTACCTGTTTGACACTCTCATATTTGGAAAACAGCCAAAGGTAAGTAGCCAGTTTACAAAACAAGTGGGTTTCACTATTACTGAAGCGCCACATAAATTTTAATATGGGTGATATACGATCTCTCTGTAAAAAAATGTTACAGGTTTTACATATTTTAATCAATCATACATTGCATCATGCCAATATCTAAATACTGTTTTTTAAAGAATTCCGCGATGTAACGATAATGTTTAACTGTAGTTTTATTCAACTTGGACAGCCTATTTAAGAGTATGCCTGATTAGATAAATTTTGAAATAGATTATTCACATGATATACACTTACCGCGTATATTTTCGGCCCAGTTACTTTGTATCTAGTCAAATTAACAAGAATAGAAGCACCAGATTTCAAAACTTCTATGCTAGAAATTGATCTGTTAGTGACTGACATATACACGTAAACTCGTCGCACTAATGATGAGGCATTCGAGTTATACATCATAGGGAAGACTTCAGTCAATAGTTCTGAAACAAAAATATATTAAATCAATAGAAAAATTTGAAAAATCAGAGAGCATTTCCTAGACCGTAGTTAATGGGCCTTTACATTTATCATCGGCTGGACGGCTCATATAACATATTTACAAGCCGATTTTTATTCCTCAATTAATAAAAGCTTTCTCTCAATAATATTCTTATTACCTAGAGATTGGAAGGCACGTATAACGGACTCGATGTCGGCTACACTGGAGAGCACTTCCATAGCGTCTTCGTTTCGTTCCGCGAGCATCTTCTGCGTGGACTCCAGCCCGCCGTCACGCCATCTGCATCGAAGATCCTTCACGAGACTACTGCTCGCCATACGAACTTTATTGCCACGAAATAGAGCCTGCAAACAAAATCCTTCAACATGTTAACGATTTTTTGCAGAAAGCGCGGATAGTCGCTGTAAGGAGACCGAGTGAAGATTTACACAAACCCTAAGTTCCGAAGTTTATGGTTGAATAAGTTGGCGGAAGACAATACAATATTGTTGTCTAAAGAACTTAAGATGACATTACAATATTAACGCAAGCCACTATTGCATTTTATTTATTGCTATGCTGAACGTGTGTGTGTGAACGTGTTATAATTTATCTACTAGCAAATGTTATTCTACAATTTAAAAATGTAATATGCTAGTCATCTTCTTATATTGAAAGTGTGTAAGAATATTATCGAATCCCCCTAAAGACATAAAAATGTCATCATCAGTCAAATGTTTAAGAGTACTACATATATTACAGTATAAAAGTATAAACAATTTTTTTACCTGAATTTTCGAAGCAGCCCAATTCTTCCTTTGTTCTTCTCTAGTTTTTAATAACAATTCCTTCTTGTACTCAATTTGTTTTCTCATCAAATATCCCCTTATACAGGCCTGTAGTTTAATTATCATATTCTTCTTTTGTAAAAAGTCGCAACGCATCAGCCTAGTTACTAGTTTACCTCTCCATAACTTCTGTAAGTATATCACTTGACTTCTATAGCGATTATACCTGCACTGTATTAAATAACGCCTGACATTTTTTTGTATACATATAGCAGCTACTTCTCTCTTTTTCTTCAAGATATTTCTTGATCTCATTACTCTAAACGCAGCTTGAATTACCAGCGTTGCTGTCCTCAAACGTAGGTATCGTTTTGTTTCTATAAAGCATCTAACATGAGCTTGTAATTTGATAACAGAAATCTTCATGTTTACGTAATGTTGTTTATGAAATTTCGCTAATCGGTAAAAACGATAATATCGTTGCAGTGCCGTGGCTGCAGTCTTCAAAGCAAGGAATTGTTTACGACAAATATGCATTCGAAAAACGGATTGTATGGTTATAACATTTCGCTTCAGTTTCAAATACTTGTTACGACATTCTCTGGTTCTCTTAATAGAAGCATACCACGCCTTTATCTTATTAGCCGCTTCGATGCGTCGCTTTTCTTTCATCTCTTTATTAACTCTTACACGACGTTGAATTGAGATAATGATATTACGAAGATGTAAATATTGAGTTCGCATTCGTCGGGTCTCACGATATTCTCTAAACCGAGTCTGAATAACGATACACGCCGTCCTAAGTTTGAAATAATTATCTCTTTGCTGTTTACCAACAGCATACGCTCTGAAAGCATTTTGGATACGTATGACGGCTTGTAAGATTCTTAAATACTTTGACCTCTCGTGCATCATTAAACAGCGCGCTCTGAATCGTCTTTGTAAAGTTTCTGTAGCTAATCTCAAAGCAAGGTATGATTTTCTTTCATACCTCATTGCAAGACGTGCTCTATACCTACGCTGCAATTTTATCGACAATTGTTTCAGCTGCAAGTAATTCTGTCTCTGTTCAGTTCCTTTTTTATATGCTCGATAAAATGATTGTATAGAAGTGCACGCCTGCCGTATCTTTAAATAATTTGATTTGTCTTTCTGCATCAACATATTTGCCCTCCATCTTTGTTGAATCACAACTGCAGCAGAACGCAGTTTTAAATACGATTGTCGTTCTATTTTCATATTCTTCAAAGCTCTATAACTCCGTTGTACTATGAGAACAGATTGCCTCAATATTTGATATCTTTCCTTCTCATATCTCATGATCCGCATCGCTCTATACCTAGTCTGAATAATTGTTGTAGCGGTTCTTAACTGTTTGTATGCTTGATGTATCAATTTCATCTCCCTATAGGATTTATAGTAATGCTGAATCACTGTTGCTGCCATTTTTATTTGCAAGAATGTGTTTCTTTGTCTCTTCGTTTCCAAGTAACATATGAAGAATCTCTGAATTACAATTGTTGATTTTCGTAATTCAATATATTGTTGCCTGATTATTTTTGTTTCGATATAAGATCTATAATATTTCTGAATACATATTGTTGCCGTTTTCACTCGTAAGTAATTCTGTCTTTGTTTTCTTCCTATGATGTATGCTCTAAATATTTTCTGAATCGTAGTAGACGCTTGTTTTATTTGTTCATATTGTTGCTTTTGTAATGTTCCTTTCTTGAGTGCCTTATACCATGTTTGAATTTTCACAACTGCTTGTTTTTGTTGAAGATAATGCTGTCTAGTTTGCTTTCCTAATCTATACGCTCGATAAGCATTCTGAATGGTAATACATGAGGATTTCAACCGCAGATACTTTGATCTTTGTTTACGCATTTTTAATAAAGCACGGTACCTATTCTGAACGTTAACTGTCGTTTCAAGTAATTTTTGATAAGCTCGTTTACAATCTCTCATTAATAATTGTGCTCTAAAATGGTTTTGTATTACAATGGTGGCATGTTTCAGTCTTAGGAATTCGCGATTTTCTCTACGCATTAGCATACGACTTCTATAACGTCTTTGGAGCACTAAAGTAGCCGTCTTGAGTTCAACGTACAGCTTTCTTTGAGATTTTGCGAGTAAATAAGATCGGTAGTACCTCTGTATTGTAATGGTACTCGCTCGTAACTTTAAATAGTCAGACCGTATCTTTTTCATGATTAGATATGATCTTATATATTTTTGGAGCTTTACAGTAGCTTCAACTTTTTGGATGTATTGAGATCTAATTTGTAACATAGCTTGGTGAGCTCTGACCCTTCGCTGTAGTTTTATAACAGCATCGCGTTGACGTAAAAAATTTGATCTAATTATTTTACATCTAACCGCTTCTTCTATTTTTTTCACTGTCGCCTTCAATTCCAGATATTTATTTCTTTCCGCTCTCATTCTCAGTAACGCTATATAATGTTTCTCAATAATTCCAACGGATTTCTTTAATCTTGTGAAAATGCTGCGCTGTTTCCACATCCTATAATAACTTTGTATTCTAATAACGGAATTTCGTGTTTTCATCAATTTCCTCATTTCATTTCTCATAAGAAGTTTTCCTCTGTATTTCTGTTGAACGTATCGAATTGATTTTAATGTTTGCAAATATCGCTTCCTTGCTATATATCCACGTATAATCTTTTGCAGAAACACCACTTTGGAAAGTTTTAACTTGTACTGTGTTTTGCAAATCCAACGCCTAACATATGATTGTATGATAATAGCGGATTTTCGTCCGAGTTCAAGTTTTCTCAATCTTAAAGAATTCAACATTTCTTTCGCTTCTCGCATTAACTTTAAATTCTTATACCAGCTTTCAAGTTGAATAACACTCGTTTTCATTTTAAGCATTCGGCTACGATGATACCACATACGGAAATATTTCTGTATTGTTATTGTGGCAATAGTTACTTCTTTCATCCTAGTCTCAACCATACGATTGTACTGAATTCGACGCCACCATAACTGAATAACGCTGGCAGCGTTATTATGCATTCTAAGTATTCTTTCTTTTTCTTTTCTTTTTTCAACAATAACTTCGTACTTCTTTCGCCACCAAATCTGTATAACATTTGCCGCCTTTTCAAACAAGGGAGCTCTGAAAACGTGTATTAACTGCCAAAGGAGTGAGAGAGTCTTCTCCCTGTGACCATCCGCTATATCGGTTGCCGTTATGTCTCCAACTATAACGAAATTAGCTTCTTTCAAAGCATTTAATGCTACTTGGACATTGTGTATTTTCTGTAGGCGCGATATTGCTGGTGTTCGTAGTTGACTCATTAGACCATGTTTCATCAAAATAATCTCCATAACTTTAGTCAGCCTTACACCATCTCTTATATCAGTAGCAATGTTGAGCACGGCATATTTGTATTCATCTAAATAAGACTGTTTGTGACTGACAACGTAACCCAAGGGTCTTAAGTGTTTTGTTATATCTCCTATTCCTGCTATCAGCTCTCTAGTAAATCGAATTATAATTTCTCTGCTTTCTTTGCATATGGCATTTCTGCAAAATAAGCAAGGGTCGTGAGGAATCAACTTCTTTTGTTTCGCTTGATCCAAAAAGAAAACCAGCATGAAAAACTTCTTTAAAGTGAATTTCTTGATAGCGTCCATATAAGCAGGTAGTAGCATATTCGGTGCCGAAGATTTCGAATGCTTATTCTTTAAGTGCGGATTACGAAACATACGTTGGATTATAAAAGTGGTTAATCCTTCGATATCACTATTAGATTTCAGCGGCAAAACCAATCCGTATGTAGCTTCCAAGCCGATACGAAGCCACAATGGATTGTACGAAAGTAAAAGTTCCATAATGATCTTTTGTAGTCCAACGTCTAAATGCAAGTTTCTGTCAGTTCGAATAGCTATTAATTTCTTTTCAATTTGAGAATTAAGCTTTAAAAATACTTGGGACATTTCAGAACCCATCAATAAAGCTCTGGCCTGACGCCGCAAACTTTCCAGTCGATGATTATTATGGTAATTACTACTAACTTGCTCCTTTGTAGGAGCTGCTGGTACTTCTTTATTTCTGTTTTCAATCCATGCCTTACCTACGTCGATTTTCTGTTCAACGTTACTGTCGAGGTCTGCAGGCGGAGTAAGAATGCAATTCAACCATCTCATAAATTCTTTTTCAAAATTTTCTACAGCATTTTCATCATAGAAATAAGTGGAAGACAGGAATGGATCAACAGTAAACGACTGCGAGTAAACATTGCCTACTTGATTAAGGGAAATGTTTTGATTCATGCTCTTGCTCAAATTTATAGAAGAACGTTGTTTTCCGCTCAATGATTCTTTGCTTTTAGAGATAGATTTGGATTTAGCTTTTTTGGTTAGAGGCACAGGCATTTTCCAAAGCGCTGGATCCGCTTTAATAGCTTTTTTGGACCAAGACTGTCTAGTAGAATGTAATGCAGAATTCCATGCAACACTTTTATCAAATGTGCGATTAATGGTAAAAGAAAATTTTTCCGATTTATCAAGCACATGAGTATCTGATAATTGACCGCTTTCTTCTGGAATTGATTGTAAAGGAGGCGTTATAGATCGAGGAGGAGATCGTGAATCTCCTTTACATTCTTTATTCCAACTATAATGGTGTTCTGGGCGCACTAAATAATTATTTAAGTTCATTTCATTATGACGGTGAAAATCCTTAAACAAAGATTGTCGACACATTTTTGGATTTTGTTCAAGCACCAAATCGGCTTTAGTTTCCTGTACATAAATATCTCTAGGCGTATTAGGTGAATTTTTCGTATATGTATCAGAACTTAACTTTGTGTTGGTTATGTCTATGATTTCATGAGTTTCATTGTTTATCTTTGGAATTACCTTTCTTTCAGTTGAAAATCTTTGCGGGAAGAAGGACAAATCGCTAATTCGTGAGAACTCTGTATTAATAGAGAAATTTGGACTGTTGAATTCCTTAGGTGATGATGTATTTGGGATTTTTTTGTTGGGTATAGTTGGCGTCTCTATACATTGGTTCTCCATATGTGAATTAGTGACTGATAACCATTTATTGGATGGATGAGATGACGTTATACAGATGATTGAATGAGTCTCATCTTTGTTTGAACTTTTTAAATCAAGGCTATCATCAAAATCACTTTCGGAGTTCATGCTTAAAATGATTTTAGGTCCCTTATCCAATTTTTCATTCTTTGAGGGTAGTTTCAAAGGCGTGAAAGTAAGATTATCAAACATATCAGTTACTGATACATCTTGTTTATTTGACGGTTTCAGTACATTGTCTTTCACTTCTCTTAATATATTGTCTTGTTTATCAGTGCATCTTAATATTTGAGATTTATCGTATGTTTCTTGCAGCAGATAATCCGAGGTCGGACGTCGCATATTAGAAAATATTTCTGATGTATTAAAATTTAGATCCGAGTTTGATGGTGAATCAAAAGGACATTTATATTTCGAGTCTAAACATTCATATTTAGGTATATTTTCTTTGTTAGATGATTTCACGATCTTTTGTTGAGTATATTGTGTGGTTTTAATTATATCTACAGTTTTTTTTACTTTTGTGGTGTTATAAATAATTTCAGCCTTCTTTTTATAAATAGACACAGGAGATTTTTTTGTTTGCTTTTTCTTAACTTTACCTGGTGATACTTTTAATCCTTTTGTATTTTTTCCTTTAACATTCTGTAAAAGATAATGTTTAAGTTTAAAATAACATAAAAATTTAACAAATTTGTCTGTCCTCATGTTGAAGAGTCTTTGCAAAAGAAAGTACTTATTGCATAGTATTTGTTATAATGTTAAATAAAAATTGTTGTCTGTGATAAATTAAATTGAAATTTTGCATTAAATTTTTTACCCAAAAATTTTAAAGACTGTTTGAAAACCAGATTAAATAAAATTAAAAAATATTTACAAGGTATTGACTGTAAATATTAACTTGAATCAACTAGACCTACAGTTAGTAACTCAAACAATATGCATTAAATCAGTATTATAGCAGATAAAAGGAAATTCATTTTGACAACAAAGATTTTGTTGCAGTATGTTATTTTCATATTACTTTAAATATTATATACATTAATAAATAATAAATACACATTTTGTTTACCTTTATATTAGCATAGAAATATAAAGTATATATTTCTTTAAAGGACATCAACTTTTATACTTCAACCTTAAAATATAAGATTCTAAATTTTAAGGTCAATTATAATACCTAATGTGTAATATGTATAATACATCAATAGCAGATATAACTTGAAAAGATTCAAATACAGCTAGTAACAACAATAACCTCATAGAACATGTTTCCTCAAACAAAAATAATACTCGATTCTTAAAACAAAAAAAGGACAATTAATTACCATTACAGAATTGAGTAAGACAATGACATCATATCGTCCACGATTTTCATTTGTGAAGCGTATTGTTTCTCTCAGCGATATTGGTTGTGTTGGACTCCACATCAAGCTGATGATGTAACAAGTTTCTGGCTCCAGAAACATCCATTCCTCTGGCAAGTGAACAACCAGGCCTGGGGGCAATGCTCGACCAAGGGTGATCTGTGTAATTACAAGAGATTAAATATAACCAAGGAGTAATTACAGTTTAAAATGCATATTAAATCTATAAGAACCAATGAAATGAGGTAACAATAATAAGAACTGTAACAGTTAATTATGAATTTACAAAAAATGACAACTTATACAGTTTTCAAACTACTTTGTTTATTATACTTTAAACAAATAATAATAACATAGTTTTGTTTAAGGTATTTTACATTATATAAACAATACGAAGATAAATGTGTGTCAAAAATTACCTGTTGCGGTTGCTTCGAAGGATTGTACACCTCCAAATTCCTCTCACATGAAGTGCCAATAAGAACATTGTCAAAAATCACTTGAGGAGGGCGAGTAAATGGCGCCAAGATAAGGCGAGGGCATTCTTCTTTTGGGGATTCCGCCTTTACAATCTGTACTTTACGAGCCCTTCTAATATGTTCAGGAGTATTGTCAATCTAAAAGGAAGTCATCAGCATAAGTCCATGACGGTTAGTTAAATTTTAATTTATATTTGACAAGTCTTCTGGGGGAAGCTTACCTCGAAATACATGTTTACACATAATATTATCCACTCCACTTAATTTGTACTCATTCTCATCAGAAAACGTTCGTTTTTTATACTTATAATCATGAAACTTAAAAATGAGTGTATATTTTAACATCTACAACAATACAATAGCGAACCACCGATCCTTAAATTTGAAAATTCAAAACTTTATGACCAAAACATAAACCGTCGAAACTGTCAACTGTCACCTTATGTTTATTAACTGAACATTTTATTACTCTATGACTTTTTGAACTGAAATCTTTATAGTGAAGAGCTGTGATTTAAAATTAAATTAGAAATACTAGAAAAATTATTATTTCAAATTAAGTAGGCCTAGTACTATAAAATTTACTTTATTGCATCAAATCTGTTGTAGAAGAATAAAGATATTCTGTCTGTAGAAATGGAGCCTAGCTATTTGTCCTCTGCACTTAGTAATTTTGTTTAGAATCTATAATTTATATCTGTTACGTAAAATTAGAATATATAATCTGTGAACAAAGAGATGTCTGTCATTAATGTCATGTTATCATTCTCATCTCATATTATGTCAATCTGTCATTTTACGCTGCTGATTTTTCACTGTGGTTCGTGCGTTTTGATCTGTTCGCTTTACTCAACATCTGTGATCTTAACTGATCGTACTGGGTATTTTCCTGTAACTGCAACTGCTCTAATCGTCCGCACTGCAGGTTTCATATCGTAATCTTAATAACATTTCATTAATAGAAGCTATGGCCGATTCTTCAGTGAACGACAACACTACTTGCGTAGTTTGTTTCAAGAACGTGTTGTATTTCTCTATTGGAGAGTGTGACCACCCCGTTTGCTTCGAGTGTTCGACTCGTATGCGAGTGCTGTGTCTGCAGAATGAATGTCCGATATGCCGGAAGGACCTTTCAAGGGTGAGTTCCACCATTCAGAGATTTCATTGGTTTATGCTCTTGTACACCTGTACATAAATTTAAAATTGTTTTAAATTGTATCTATAGAATATTTTAAATATATATAAAAGTGGAAAATCTCAATATCTCATAATTTAATATTTCTAATATTTTATTATTTTTCAATCAACTACTCTAGGGAGACTTTAATACAAATTAATTCCATCTCAATGTTTTCTGTAACCTTAAAATCAAAACCATGTATTGCTAAATAAGTACACATCTTAATTATTATATATTTAAAAAATTCATGTCTTAATTAGGCAATTAAAAGTGGTGTACTAATGTTGTGCAATGAACACTTGATAAGTTACTGGAAGGCAGTAGACAGAAAATAAAAAACATTAGAAAATAAAAAGAAATTCAATACAAATTTGGTTATTATCCTCTATAAACTTCTTGTACTCCTTATAATATTATTAAACCCTTACATAATATAAGTGTTTCTATCACAAGTTGAGATAGTTTATAGTAACAACAGATGATAGTTTATAATTTGCCTTGTTACCACCATCAGAACATAAGTGCTTTGATTTGAAGTTAACAGTATTATATAGAGTATGGCATACCTACCAAAACATGTTTAAAATTAATAAAAATTATATTTTATGAGTGCTTGACACATTGAGGAGAATTTTGCTGTACTTTCTTTCTTTCTTTCTTTCTTGGTAAAGTAGTTCTCTAAAACTATGTTTGAAATTGATATTAACATTTCAAGCTGATTTCATTTTTATCAGACTTTAAAAAAAAAGAAAAATATATATAAAGTCACTACTTAATTGGTGCTCCATATGGGTTTGTTATATGTTGATAAATTAATATAAGAATAGAAATTTATGATCTGTTGCTGCATTATTATTGTTTTCAGTTTGTATGGTCTCATTTTTGGTACAATACCTTTTTTATCATCATAAGTTATCTTTGATAGAAAATAATGAGAATACATTTATTTTACATGTTATAAGTTCTTGCTTGATGACAATCAGTAAATTGAGATTAAGACAAGTTGAAATTACATAAAAGCATATCTTGTTCCTATACATTGATCTAATAGAGTTTTTGTATAAAGTTGTAGAACAGAAAAATAATGTTGAATACTAATTTGAACCTGCTTTGTGTCTAATTTGTGTTCTTAATTATAACTTTTATTTATTATCAACAGGTTGTTTTCACAGAATCAGTTCAGCCATACAAAGAACTTCGTAACAAGGTTTTCTCAGATCGACTGTTTGAGAGGCAGTTTAAGATAGGATTTTGCAGTGAAGATATCAGAAGTGCATATGAAAAACTTCTTGAAAACCGATGCAAGACTTGTGATAAAATTCAACCATTTCGGACATTTACTATGCTCAGTGATCATATGCGGAAGGTCCATGAACGGTACTACTGTGACCTCTGTGTGAAACATTTGAAGGTACCAACACAAATTTTATATAAAGAATATTATTATACATGTTAAAAAAATGTTTAATTTGTACCCATGCATCATAAGGCCAATCAAATTACAATATATAAGATCATTCTTAGATTTTGGTTTCTCAATTAGATACATAAACTCATGTTCCATTGCTATATTAATTGTATTAATGTTTTTTAATTAAACGACTATTGAAATATTACATCATTATAGATAAAATTAATATTTATTTACTTTTTATTTGATGGATTTTTAATTATCTTATTGGTTTTTTTAATTAACAATTTCTTTAATACCCTGATTACTAATGATATTTTATATGTTTATTAGGTACTTTATGTTTATTAGGAAGTTAGTTTTTAACTGTTATCAAATTACTAGCTATTGTAAACCTTTAACATTTATTTAAAGTAATACATACTCCTTGTATGTTTCATGAACACAACATGTATAAAAGATAATAAAAATATGCATCTATAGTTTTCGTTTTTATCAAATTTTAGATCTTCACTAGCGAACGGAAGTGCTACACGCGGCAAGAGCTCGGTCACCATCGACGCAAAGGTGACCTCGATGACACGTCGCATAGGTAATACTAAAGTGAACGTCTTTGATATGACGAGAGGTATTTAAATAAATTATAATCATACTAAATGATTAAGGGAAAGAAAAATAAGAAATTACTTCTTACCAATAAAGTAAATTATCATAATAATGGAAGTAAATAAGATTCTTTTTTAACGTATACATGTAAAATATGAAAAGTTTATGGTAACATATTTAAATTAAAACTTCTGCTTATCACCAATTGCTGTGGGCTACAGTTTCAGTTGCGTAGAACCGGCTAATTAGAGATTAATAAAATCATTTGTTAAGGCTTTAACACAACTAACTTGCCGATAAACCGACACCTAACGGTAAGCTCGAGATATTTTGCTATGTGACCTTTTATTATGACCTTATAGCATTGAGAGTTTGGTGAATAAGCACCATTTAGCATGTAGCGATCAGATATTTGTACCCTGATCGTAGGCGTAAGTGATGTGTTATTTATGGGTGTTTGTGAGAATCCAAATACATGAGTATGCGTTTCTCATTTATTATGCACAGAGGTCACCCTCTTTGCGAGTTCTGTGAGGAGCGGTTCATGGACGCCGACGAGTTGTACCGCCATTTGCGCAAGGAGCACCTGTACTGCCATCTGTGCGACGCCGACGGGCGCAACTTGTACTATGCGACGCACTCCGCGCTCGCGCACCACTTCCGTACCGACCACTACTTGTGCGAGGAGGGCGAGTGCGCCGGACAACATCTCACTGCTGTGTTTAGGAGCGAGATCGATCTCAAAGGTAACTTTATTTCATTATTTGTGTACCCAAGAAGATTGGTCAGCCTATTATCTTCCAGTATTACTTGAAATCAGTTACCCAAAGGACTCATGTCATGTTTTAGCGTTTTTTCTTTTGTATTGTCGAAGGGCTCTTAACAAACTACTACTTGTTGATTATGAGATGTTAATTTCTAATAATAGCGATTAAAAATATATATTGGTATATACTCGAGATATTGGTAATTTTTTTATGATGCTGTCACGTCTGTTATATGTTTGGATATACACTGTGTTTCATTGTTTTGTTTTAAAAGTAGTGTTGTATGTTTGCAGCTCACAAGGCGACGGTGCACGGGCGCGGAATGCCGCGCGGTGCGGCGCGACAGGCGCGCACGCTCGAGCTGCAGTTCAACATAACGCCGCACCCCGTCGTGCAGAGGACGCCCAGGTATATCAGAGAACAAGTTTGACGACTAATATATAAAAGTCAATGTTTGTTTATTTGTCCATTATGGACTTCGAAATGATAGGGTAGAGTCAGTACTCTACGTCAGTACGTCTTTAGTAACTTTCTTCTAAATTGTCTAAAAAAGGTTTTGGTAGTAAATTACGTCGATCGGACATAAGGTTGATGAATTACAGTCGAAAATGTTGATTTTTTGCTCATCGATCGGAGAAGGACTACTGGTATACTTATATCCAACAGCACTTCAATAAACATAATTAAATGATGAATGCGCGTAGCACCGTTCGCCGGGTACCGTTAGTATATTATAAAATTTCATTTGTTGCGTAAACGAACGTTTCTTGTCGCAGAACTGCAAAATTAATTGATGGATCAACTTGTTTTATAAATATGGATTTGTATTTTAAAAGAAAGGTGTTTTTCCATTTTTTTATTATTTGGCATTATGGTAGCAGTAACTGTTTTAGTTAATAGAATAATGTTGTTCTCAGGGAACGAACGGAACGTCCCCCGTCCCCCGCGCCGGCGCCTCCCGCCCCGCATATCGACACTCGCAGCGACGAGCAGTTCCCGCGGCTGTCATCGGCGCCGCCCGCGCCCTCCTCGCTACTTGCAGCGCCCTCTCGCGCTTTCAAGGGTAAACTTGAATTTAACATCGCTTCTGTATTATAGGTATTGTGGGAAATATGAATAGTAAATAAAAAAATATGTTACCAAACGTCGTCTATCTTAATAAAACGGATTGACCGTTACAGTATTTTGCGCTATAAATAAGATAATAAAATAACATTTTTTTAGGATATTAAAGGTTACTTATGGATATTCAATCACTCAAATCAATGTATATGGTATACGTGCGTTAATGTTGAAGTGTTACTTTCGTTAAGCAGTTCCGTACTAATATTTGTCGCAGGATGTAGATTTTTTACTGCAACTAGCTGACAAACGAACAATCGAACTTCATGATGGTAAGTAGTCATCGTCGCTTATTGCCATGACAGGCTGAAGGATTACTGATGTGTTGCCGGTTAAGGAAGAGAGAACAAAGAAAGTACTGACTTTCCGATCCTAAATACTCATTAAGAGGCAGCTATTTAACTATTTGTTGCAGGTGCGGACAGTCTGACATGCAACGATAAGAATTTCCCGTCGCTCGGCGGCGCGGGTCCAGCGCGCGCGCCCGCACCGCCGCGCGCCGCCGCGCCCGTCGCCGCAACTGTCGTGCGCAACTGTACGTAATGTCAATGTGGTGTCGTGTTTAGGGCTGCAATGACACACACATACGCACACAAACTATTAGGGTTGTATATTGTTACCACGATGACTCTGTCTGGAAATAAGTACACTGTCCACCGAAGTCACACGCTTCCTGGAAAACTACCCTTATCAAACAACAGACATCTGTTTGTACTTCGGGGTAACTACGCGGTACGGAGTCTTAATGATTTACAACAGAAAATAAGCCTTATGCCTCCATGATCAGGGCTATTGGCTTGGACTGAAGATGGATGCAAGTCTACATATCAAATAGTATGTGTACATTTCGTTCAAAGGTACCTTTATTAAAGAATCTACATATCGTAAAGGGTATGTAATATCAGCTCGTCACGTTATTGTCCGTGTTGATATGTCCCCAGCAAAGCCGAGCGTGTCCATCCAGGTGCACAGCCAGCCGGCCAGCGCGAGCAACTTCCGACTGACGCAGACGAGCGGCAACCGCATCTCCATCCCGCAGAGGAAGCCACCGATCAACGAGGACGACTTCCCCTCCCTGGCCGTGCCCAGGGACGATCATCCCAACATTGGCGCCGGGACTGTGCAGCCTGCTAAGGTAATTTTTTTTAATGTAAATAACAAATAATCAAACGAGCCTGTTAATAAGTATTTACCGTGCACTTAATTGATACGTTGCTGCTCAAAAGAAATTATAAAAATAATGGCTCTCAGTCAAGCCCTCGCTAGAACATGACGAGGTTAGGTGGCTGACACAAACAAATGTGTGAAACTTAGGCAAGTCCGCTTCACGGAAGAATAACAAAAGGAATAATAATATTCATTACTTACTTGCTACACTGGCGGATTAGTTAATGGCCAACCCGAGTGTCGGGTGGCTTCCAACATGGCTTAATGGCTATTATCTAAGATAACAACCGGGTCCGAAGCACGGAAATGCTCAAGATTATTTTGCCACTAACGCTCACCTATCCAGGATTCGACCCCGCCCGCCGTTGCTTAGAATCGACGAGAGTCGCCGGTTTATGCTGTGTTGGTAATAGTTTTCGATCGCTTCGATTGGTAACTAAATCAAATATTTCTTATAATTATTCCTTCTCCCAGGTGACTCTTATCAACAGTGATGAAATGCAATCGCTAAAGAGCAATCAGTCCAGCTCTCAGCCAAAGAAGGCCCAACTGAGGTCCGAAGCGTTCCCCGCGCTGTCGTCGTCGACCGCGCCGGCCGCGCCGCCCCAATGGATCACCGTCCCCAAGGGAAAGGAGAAACCGAAACCCAAGCCTGAACCAGTTCCGCCGCCGAAGCAACCGGCCTTCTCCTCAGCATCGGACTTCCCAACGCTCCCGGCGAACAAGGCCAAATCTAAAAAACCCCAGCCACAACCTCAACCGCCACAGCAGCCGCAACAGAACACCCAAAACGACGCCAAGACCAAGAAGGATAAGAAGAAGCAGAACATCAACAAGAAGGATCTCTTTACCGACTTCTCGGAAGTGAACGGCATCGACAGGAGAATCGGCAAGGAGTACATCGCGGCGAGCGTCAATAACAATAACAACAGTTTGGAGACGGACAAGAAAATCAAGACGATAGAATCGACGATGAACGCGAATAAAAACACAGGGAACGGCGACTTCTCTCTCACCGCGAAGGAGTATCCCCCGCTAAGTCGACACGCGACTGCGAAGAGTATACCGAACGGTGTCGGCGCTCCGCCGGGATTCAAGCCGCGGCCGCCGTGCAACGGGATGACGTTCACGAACTCCGCGGGACAGACGTTCCCGGCGCCGCTGCATGCCTACATCCCGCCGCCGAACTTTGAGCTGAGGAATCGGGAACTTGTTAAGAAGTTTGCCGTCGCGCTCGGTGACGCGGGTGCCGTGGAAAAGTTCAAGGTATTCGTTTATTTATGTAATACTAGCGAAATACACTAGAGAAAAACCGTGAACGTATTATACATATAAATCTTCCTCTACAATCACTCTTATCTATTAAAAAAAACCGCGTCAAAATCCGTTGCGTAGTTTTAAAGATTTAAGCATACATAGGGATATAGGGACAGAGAAAGC
>DWJN01001637.1:0-17344 GCA_018248895.1 Carystus phorcus
GGAATTACAAGTGCCGCTGAACTTTTCCACTTAGCCAAAAACCAAAGAAAGTATGCGGAGCTGACTGCCAACCTCCACTAGTTGGAGAGGCACACTAAGAAGAAGAAGATAAGTTCATCCATCCATCCAGATGATGCCCCAACGTCAGATCTACGTGGCCATGGTATCAATGAAATCAGAGTAAATTCAATTTTAAGATGATCAACTCAGGAGTCGCTCTTATCCTTCAATTAGAAAGGAACTGACTATCCGTAAATTATTAAATTTTATTCAAGTATTAAGTCCGAATTTCAAACGAACAAAAAGAAACTACAGTCAGTTAATCTGTTTAGGAGCTATAATCCCGCAGGCCGACAATAGAGTATAATACAGATACCTATTACCATATATAAATGTTTATACAAAAAATATGCCAAAAGCTAAGCTAAGTTAAACTTCTGCTCATTCTGATTACCTGAAAGAGAACACTCATAGCAATATGGCCACTTGGTTGGGCTAAAATATTCAACTAACTATAAATCATTTGGATACGTAACAATTTTCTAATCAAAAACGAAACTTATACCACAAATGTCTTCCGCTAACATGTCCGTGATACCTTACGGATGTGGTTGGATAGCGTCAGTCACTCGTGTTATTAAGTACCGCATCTCCGCATTTATGACAAATGATAGAAACCAGATGATGTTATTGAGATGATTATTCGTAAATAGACCATGTGTGTAAAATGTATTACGATCAATAGAGAATATTAAAGCTTGAAGATACGTAAAACGGGCAGACTATTCCTCTACTGGCAAATGACATAGACATCCATAATATTTCAAAATGTTCTGTTTCTTAAAGTGCTATTGGATATACGGGTAGTTCTAGTCCGATCCGATCGATCAGAAAAAAACAACATTTTGCATGTCTCAGATCGATATAATTTTGGCACCAAAACCTTTTTCAGAGAATTTTGAACAAAGTTTGGAATTAATTTATATATAATTAATAAATCTATATATAGATTTATAATCTTCTGTCTAATATAAACAAGAAATGATATAAAATTCAAAACATGTCTTAGATTAGACGGGCGCCCTTTTAATAATTCAAGCGACAGGCACTTCGTTCTAAGAGTGGAAATAAAATATGGGTAGTATAAACAGTAAATACATAATAGAAAATAATGACGGATATGTAGAAAAATACGTAGATGCTACAGAAAAAGTTCATGAGAAGGTCACGTTAACGAATTTAAATTTGATAAAGTTATGGTCATTTCAAAGAAACATGACAAAAATATTCTAGATCACGTCATTTAGGGTCATTAACTTTCGACGTGCCACTTAAATTAAAGGGTTGTTACCGCTGCTATTTGCGCAGATAGCGAAAGTTTCATACGTAATAGCCAACAAGCATGAAACTCGTATATTTATACTCAAAATTAGACTGAAAATATTTATTTAATTTATATACTGTTTTATATGCTTTAATACTTTACGCGTGTGTTTGAAATAAAGGAATGGTAGATGGATTTATCTATTAATATACTTTAAGCGAGCAATTTTATTACATTTTATGTAATTGCTTTCTCCGAAACGACTCTAACGATTTTGACGTTTAAGTTTTGTTGACATTTATTTGTATGCACTGGATTTCTTTTTGACAAAAAGATTTTAAAGTAACCTATAATTCATTATTTCATTACAATTATTAATTTTTAAGAATAGCATTGCCAGTTAAAAATAAGTATAACATTCTTAAAAGAATAATAGATATTTTTTATTGCCTTTGTTCAATAAGTTTTTTAGTAGGTACAGAGGAACTATACATACATATATTTATTTTGTCTTTTGCGCATCTAATATTGAGTCAAGGGATAATGTGTATCCAACTCAATTCCATGTAAATTAAATTGAACTTGTAACAATATTATGTTTAACTTTGAAACAACCCGTTACAAGTTACAGACTACGACTTCAATATTAACGTCGTCAGCGAGTATTTGCATTGCTTAAACTTTACTTTCCCATATGAAATAAAATTAGCACCAGTCAATTATAAACAAATGTTGGGTGACGTATATTATGACTAAGGTGTTTATTTTTCACGCCCGCGGAAATTTGAGCCTCAATTCCATTGACAGTTTTTTAAACGACACGTTTCTTTTGTCACAACAAACAATAATCTGTAGATTGATACTGCCTTCTATTTTATACCTTTACTTGTGTGTATGCTATAGTCCAATTTGGAACTTGCAAAATAAATAGATATACATAGGTACTCACAAGATTAGGAAAAAAACAACAAACTTCAATAAATTATGTAAAGCAAACTTTAAGCTGCTCGTATATTCGCCAGTATGTCAGAGTTAAGGAGTTAAACAGCTAACTGGTAACGGTTTAAGGCACTAGACTTACAACAGGCGAGGATCACGTTCTCATAAATAGACGAGCCGGCCATTTTGTTGTAACGCTCTTGAAGCAAACGAAACTGACGTGACAAACAAACCTTACGTCATAGTGTATCATGTCGTAGTGTTGTAGCAGTCGCAAGAAGAATTTTTACGGCTTATTTTCGTCAGCAGTTGATGGTTCTCTGCTTATCACTACTATGAAAAAATGAAAATAAGAAATCGTGTATTAATATCAAAAGGTTACAGATAATTGTACTCTTTGGGACGTCCTTTAAATAAATGAATGTCTGAGCAAGTATGTCGTCATCCATATCCTTCAACATGAAAATTTTCAGATTATCTTAAGCTAAGTGCGTTTATAATACAAACAAAATGTGTTGGTAATCTACTCATATAAAAGTATATCAGAGCATCATAAAAAAACATTGCCTCATCATTTAGGCATCTGGTCGATTTTGTAGCCCTGGTGTAAACATCTTACAGAATTACATTTTCAGCTGGTTCTTTTTCCTGCTAACTGACTAAACTAACTGCTAACTAACTGAAGTCGATTTTTTTCTTTTGTCCATTGACAAAGTGATTATTACTCATACTTTTTTCACTCGTTAACCTGCATATACTGGTACATAGTAAGAATGGTGGCCAGCACAAATATTCCAACGTTACGTCACTCCGTCAGCGGCCGAGAACTGAAGTTACCTCCGCGTTAACTGTTAATATTGCGAGCTCAAAGCTAACATGTTTAAATTAAACTGTTTGCTTAGTCTTGCGTAGTTTACTACTTTAACGAGTCCGGAACTACCAAAATGAGAATTTAGAGTGTATATCGACATGTTACCTGCTCATTTACTGAGGCAAATTACATAAATTTCTTTACCTCACTTATCAAAGTCTCGTTGAACTAACAGGCATGTTTATTTAACAGCTCTGTCAAATCAATTCGAGTTTCCGAAACGTTGATTAGACAATAATAAATCCGAGAACGAAATCGCATTTGACAAACGATTCCGAGTCAAATTTGACATTCAAATCCAACACAATTGATGTTTGACAATAGACTTGACAGTTTATTAGTTAATTTTTCGTTGATCAGCCTTTCAGAAACTGACGGTGGGTTTAACGATTTCAATGAGTGACAGTCACTTATCATATTTCCCGCTAGCTTTTGTCTATCGACATGAAAAATATTTCGCCTCGTATATTCTGCGTCATTGCTCGTGAATCATGGCCACGTCGCACGTTTACCTATTTGGAATCGTAAAATGTATTTTGTGTGAAACAGTTCACGTTGGTTATCACGTAATGAAGTGGATTAAGCGCGTGTTGCCCCTTTCTGGTCAGCCACTAGCGCAATACAAATTAGCAACTAATTAAGCTGACGATTTAGTACAATGACCCCGGGACCTTGGGATCATTTTCCTAAAATAAAAAATATAAACAGTATATAAAAATATACAAAAATATACTGGTTATATTTTTTATTTATATACTTAATTTAAATATAAAATAGTAGAATGTACCTCTTTAATGTAGTTGAACCAACGTTGTCACTGTCTTAAATGGATGTTTTATGCCTGCCTTTTATTAACACAGCTTTCATCAACTCTATAATAAATACCAACTAAAAAAAATATATGATTTTATGGAACTAATTTAGCCTTCCCCCATAACCTCGCCCATAGATTTTTATAACACCAAAGGTCTCTGCAACGCGTTGAAAGAAGAAAGTATAGAAAAGGAAAAACATGCTGGCTTTCAAATTCCCAGCCAGAACACTACGAGTATTTATTATAGATTATTAGAGTATAATATATTAGCTAATCAAGCAACCTTCACGGAAAGATGATTATAGTAGTAGTATTAATTAAGTCATTATAGTATTTTATTTATAATATAATCTGTACTATGGGCCATAAAACTCTAAATGCTGAATCATTGGTCAGGTCTTTTACTTTTTTGACACGCAAGATGATAAAATTAGTGCTCTAAGTAAACTTCAAAAAGAAACAGCATATTAAATTAACAAAATACTTTAATTGTTTGCGACCTATACAAGACATGCAAATTGTACCTGTTAACGATAAACAGTGATAATAAATAGTATATTTATATTTTTAATTTTATTCATGTTCAATCGCCAATGCCCCATGATTCCCAGACACTAAGGGTCGACAGTAAAATAAATTTTATATCAATATATCTAATCTCGACGTTGCACCGGTCTTAGGTACAGGAGCCGGCTTCGAATCCAGTTTTTCTAGCGTTCAGGAATGCAGTCTAAGCACCTGCTGTGCAGTTACCACTTAAAACTAAGCCTATTGATTAGCACTTAAGCGTACAATGATAACAATGTTTCTAGCATTCGTATTTATGAAGCTGTTGAGTTTAATTTAAGTATCTGTTATAAAGTAACGAGCTATCTCAAAGATAATTAAGATTATTATAACTGATCCAATGATGATTTATTATACATTTCGATAGACATTCTTGAATGAAAAACAATTCAAAATAATTTAATGTTCCCTTACCCAGGTAGACAATTTTGTTTATTAAAACGCTACATACGCGTATTTTTCGCGGACATTTTAGTTGACTGGGTTGTTATAAATAAAATGTGGATAACTATTAAAATTGACATAATATTAGATCAATTTTAATTTTAAACTGTTATTAATTTAATGCTGTTGTTCTCCCTTGTAATAAATAAATAAACTTTGAAAACTAAGGGTCATTGTGGTTATTTAAAACAAATTTTATTACGCGGTTCAACAACTGCAAACAATTTTGGATCATCACGACTCGCAACAGTTGCTATACATGTGCGAGTAACTTGCATTTATATATAAAAAAATATGTTGTTTTCTGATTGCCACAGTTCGTTTGCCTAACGCCTTAACATCATTATCGATTATATTATTTTATCGTATCTCATGGATGGTAATGATGTGTGATGACAGAAGGTTGAATACCTTTTCTATTGGGCTCTTGAATAGATTATGCTGATACCTTGGCGTTGAGAGTATGAGCCAGTCGACAGTGTCGGTGCGACCGTCTCAAGTGAGTCGGTTACTCCGACCGGATAATGACGTGCTCCTGGCTAAGATATAGAATATCAATTCCATGCCCCATTAGTAAAGAAAATAAAAATCTCATAATCTTACATTACTGGTAATGTATGTGTATACATGCGTGCGCGGTCGCTCTATAATTTCCTTGATAACTTAGTTGAACAATACCATAGGGTATGTCTTTTGTAAGTAAAATCAAGACGAAAATGCATTCCGTCCTTCAATCAACATACAGGCTCGCCGCCATATAAGCCACTGGTAGACCCAGCGAACTTCGTATCACGTTGGAACATCTCATCAACGCTCAGCTTCTATTGGTCGTAGCGTTATGTTATCCTTTAGCCTTCTTGGTAACTGTATTATCCAAAACAAAAAGATTCTTTCAATACGAACCAGTAGTTCTTGAGATTGGTGCGTTCAAACAATCATAACTCTTCAGCTTTATATTATTAGTATAGAGTATAGATAGGATGGTTATTGATCTTGTACCAAAATATTTAAAATAAGATATTAATGTTTGGAAGGATAGCATGTTTCTAGATATTGCTGAAATAGTAAGAGTAGGTAGGTACATAAATCAAGTATGGCTTTTCCAATAATCATAACCATGCAGGTTATATGCGCCAACATAATCCATATTTTGCACCCAAGATAATTATAGTAGACAAAAAGATAGAACTAATATAATTTTATTTAAGTCTACTTTAAACTTTTTATCTTAGGAGTAGCATACGTATGGATTATTTTACATATGGGTCAATTACGTCAAGAAAGAAAGTAATTAAATCATAAATATTAACTTAGGTCTTTATACTATAAAAATCAATGTTTTTTTGTTTATTTACCCTGTATAGATTCTGAAATGGTACGAAAGCAATGATGTCATTAGCAACTTTGTTCAGAATTCTGTGAAAAAGATTTTTGTATCAAAATTATATCGATCAGACACGGCTGATTAGTTACAGTTGAAAACAGTATAATAAATATCATATGACGTGTATTACGAAATACGCTTTTAATGAAATCGGATATGCTACGAATGAATGATTAATTTATTTATGAATTACTAAATATCCATATTGGAACACTCCTTGCTACGAGTCTCATTGCAATAAAGTACAACATTGTATTCAACAATAATTACCACTTTAGATACAATGTCACTGCGATTCGGTTACCAGACTCCATTAATCGAATAAAATATGCTAACGTTGTATTCAAATAACAATTTAACGGATTATGAACTAGCAATGTAATGGAGGCTACGATATTAATTCAGCATTAAGTATCTATGTTGATACCAAGTTATGCCCAATAATCTTTCGATATTATAATAATAACTACAGGTGAATATATTAAAATAAATGGTATCTTTGATGACCTACATTTTATTTTGTTATTAATACAAAATATGTGCTTGATAGTTACAACTATTGGCAATCGCACCTTTAACCTTTTATGACAAATATTAAGACGAAAGTAATAAACCTGAATTATTTTAAATTATAGTTATTATACGTATTATAAATCAATTTAATTTTATTCGTTCAGATTTATAAATTTTTTTAAACTATAGTGCCAAATCAATTTACTTATTTTTTTTTATTTTACTTATCTTTTATTATGATTATTTAGCAAGTCTCTCTTTAATGATTAATTATATGCTAATTATCTAATTTACATTAACAATTAAAAATTTTATAATATTTACCCTTATTTTTTCCGGGTTTAGCCATTTTCATTGCTCCTTTTTCGTTTAGCGGATGACTAAAAACATTATTTTTTATATCTCACAATTTCGATTAAAACTGAATTTTTTAAACTAGATGTGTTATCTACTATTATTGTACAAAACGCTGTATAGTTTTGTCCATTCATAGTATTTTATTATTATTGAGGATAGCTAGAGTCATGGTCTAGGCTAGACTTCGTATTGTTTTAAACGATTGAAATGAATGAATTGAACCGAAACGAAATGAAACGAACCGAGACAAGACGAGAACGGAAGTAAACAAAATGAAACAAAACGAAATTATATTTATTTCAAGACCATTTTTACAAATGCTCTTTAAAACTCAAAGACGACAATGTATGCTTTCATTCACAAGGTACATTTCAGGGTTTCAGATTTTAATGTAGCCTTATTTTTATGAAAAATAGGTATAGCATACGAGAAAACTAAACCGCATTTCTGCACATTGGGTGACCGGGTAAGCAATAAATATTGTTAGTATGGGGCACCCGGATATTAACTGGCCGCGTATACGAAAACTCCTTTTATGACATACTCGGCCCATGACCGTATCCGTGATATCCGTACGACATTATTGTAGGCGGCATTTGACATCTGTAAACCGTGCAATGCAGGTGTTTGATGTAGAAATCTTACATCATAATCCCTACAATTAGTTCTTCCAATCTTACCAAACTGTAATAAGGCAATGACCGTAGGTATTGAAAATATTACGAGTAAAACTATCAATAAGCATTATATTTGATGACTCGCATAGCCCAATGATCACCATGCCAGACCGCCGTTCCAAGGTTCTAGGGTTAGGTGCCCAGTGAGGCCGAAATTTGAATGATGAGTTCAATTTTCTGTTCGTAGTCTGGATGTGATTGTCCTTGTCTTTCTGTGTTGTCCATGGCACCGACAACACAAGGAGTCTTAGTGCGGGGCTATGAGTGTGTACTGTTATATATTTATTTATTTTTGCCATCAAATTTTTGAATGTCTTTTTAAGTCCGTCAGTAGAAAATCAATGTCCAGCGTTCAAGATGTTGTTGACACAAATCTAGTCACTACTATAACTTGCAAGTAAAAGCAAATATTTTTTATACTATCTGTGTAAAATCAAACATTCATAAAAGCAATCCGGAAGCCCGATTTTTCCATAACACTAAAAAACATGTTGCTACAAACAATAGAGTTTTTGTTATACTTCCCAGCTAGTTTCGTTCCAAACTTGTTAACACGGCTAACGTCAATATCGTAAAATAAAACTTGGGGAATATTGCTGTACACCCCTTGAATACAAATAGCGTCACGCGAACTTTACGCGTTAAAAAGCGCTTCAAAAATTCGAATGCATACAGTAGCTGTATTAACTTGCAATCTTGAGTTTACATTTCAATTTAGTAAACTTAACTGGACAGACAAATTACTTGTTATGTGTTTATTATAAAACAAGCTGATGCTCGCGGCTTTGTGTGCAGAAATATTGGATTTCCAAGAAAGAAATAAAAGCTCATTGTTTTATCCATGGCACCCACTATAGAGGGAATCCTACGCTATGAACGTGTTATGTTATTCATTATTATTGACAATTATGACCAGATAATGTGCATATATTTTAACTTCATGTTATTTAGATAACACGACTGCATTGATATTGATGTATGCAAATACACGGCATATTCAAATGTTTGGAAGTAAATTATTAGTGTTACATTAGGTTTATCATTATAATATAATCAGTACTAATATAATAAAGTTAGAGTTTGTCTGTTTGAATGCTCTAATCTCTGGAACTAATTTGTATTTGAATAAATATTATAGTAATAGAGACTATAGGATATCGGATACTGGGCAAAAAGAAAAAAATTAAAAGTGCTATCGGACTGCTTTATTCACATGCACTGATTTAATGGCTAATTAAACGTAAGTACTGTGTACTACGAGCACAAAGGTATTGGTTCTTAGTAGATTGAAAAATAGTTTGCGATGGATATCTATTCCTTATATATAAGCTACAGACTTTGGGTAAATTATTTTTGGATCAATAAATATTATAGATATAGCTTTAGAAACTGAGTTGCATATCAATATCACAAGGTCAGCTAGTAATACACACCCACCTAATGCCACTTCTAAAGATTACCAATTAGTTTAAATGTGTCATTACTCTATTAAAAAAAGCAAAAAAGTGGTAAAAGTTTGACTTTATATACATTATTGAACAAGTATGAATTTTCATGTTTTAAATACATTTTTCTAATACATATTACACATTTATAAATTTTAACTTGAATAATTTATAAAATATTTCAGTAAACAAACCCTTTTTTTATTTTCGTTAAAAGTCATAGCTACTCGCACTAAAACTACCAAACCAATAAAAATCGATTAACAAATAGAGAGGAAAAAGAAGTGTAAATAACTATTTTCTCTAAGCTTACATATAGTATAATAGAAATAGAAATAAAAATAGTTAATGCACTAAGCAAAAGAATATAACTCAATGAGATTATCTTGTTGTTCCCTCATAATACTCTAGAATTCCTAGCCGCAGTTGATAACAAGCGGTTAGCCATTGTCTGCGCCATTCTGGCGGCTAAATCCAGCACAGTATTGTGGAATGTCTAACAAACGTCGACTATTTAAATGAAGAGAATATACTGAGTTCCATCTTAATTTAAGCAATCATTCATAACTTTCCCGCTTAGCTTGCTTTGCTAGCTTGCCTTATTTCGGTTATTTATATCCAATGTAATCCAAACCATGAAACTAAGAGAAACGAATGTAATAATTATACAGACACATTTTTTAGTTCTATTAATGAGAAAAATATACATCAATATAAATGGCAGTTGCCGAACTAGTTAGCGCCATTAAAGCTTACATCGTGTTCTATGACATTATGGTCATTTTCAGTAATACCGCTCTTTGGTTAATTTCTTTTCGACATAAATTATTTAGATCACGTATTATCGATTACATTGTTACGAAATAGTATTTTTTAATGAAATTACTTATTAAAAAAAATGAAAAAAACAGATGGCTTATGCATTAAAAAGGTAAAAAGTCAAGTACGGAATAACCTTATAATCTATGAATAATGTGAATGAACACATTATTCCTGAAAATTTCAATAAAGAAGTTATTATACGGTTGTCTGAAACTCCAATAGCATCACCTACTTAGAGCTTTGCGCCGTCTACCTACCTATCTATATCAAATTTCTTTCACTAACGCTATTACAATATTTTCCTTACATCACCGAAAACTCATTTTCATACATCGCTATATCATTTATAAAATAATGAAAATATTTCATACAAATAGAGCAATGTATAAAGTTTTAGTATTATAGCAGTTAATTTAAGTCTTCAGAGTCAGTTCACAATAAGATTTAATACTGTTTTCTTGGCCGACAACGCGTTGGTGACGCTTCGAATGTTCCAGATCTGCATGAGAATTAAACCATTTACTATCACATGGACCATCCGTCTAACATAGTCATTAATATACATTTTAATGAACATTCCAGATGCGTCTATTTCAACAGTAAAATAACAGATGGCGGCACATTTATGGAACTCACGTGCAAGTAACAAGGAGTACACACATGGATTAACCCTGGAGAGTGACCCACATAGCAATATAATACCCCCACGACGTAGAAACAGTAATATATTAGAGAACAATAATTTAGCTTATTTTTAAAACATAAGCATAGCTCTTGGAATCTGTGACTTGAATATCTTGAATCTTATGACTGAATCTATTACAAGGATAAAAAGAAATCATTCGTTTTCTACCACAGTTACAGGAAGAAGCTTCATGAGGAAGAAGATAGCTTATAGATAGAGTCATTTGCACCATAAAAGATCTGTCTAAAACAGTATAAAGACATACATTTTTGAGTACGGAAGGCTGTCCTGGAACAAAGTTTCTGTTATGTAAACATATTTTTATGTTACATTTAATTGTAACAATGCCCCTCTAGGACATCGCCAAAACTAGCGTCAGCGACCCATTATCAACCTAGGAGAAAGTAGTGCCGTGCTGACCATAACTTACCATCAAAAAGCCTGTCTATTCGTTTGTCGTCTGTTGAAGAAATGGGAAGAAAAGAAATTGAAAGAATGTAAAACGATTTGTTGGCCATTAAACTTCTCTAATATGTGACAAAGAAAATTCTGAAATAGGTTATAATCTTTCTTCCGTTAATTTAGTTTTCAGAAGGAAATCAGTTGCGTAAGCATCATAGGAATAGCAAACGCATAGACAAATGAGAAAGATTACAATTTTTGCCTAAAAAGTGTAAAAAAGTGCCTGGAATATCCCCAAGATTTTTCAGGTTTTTCTGAAATATGTGATTATAATTTTCGTATACAGACATTGAAATGACAGTTTAATTATATTTATAGTTCGCAAACATGATGTAGACACCAAATAAAACATGCGGAGACTTTTACAACGGGATTTAATAACATTGCCACAAGCGTTGAAAGTGGGCCATGTTTGTATTATAAAATAAATATAGGTCTGTGCGATTAAATTTGCTTCAGTTTTATAAACAGAACGTATATACATATCGTTTTTAATGTTTTTATCTATACTACTATGAAAATGAAAATATTGTAAGATTATGCTTGTTAAATGAAGTGTAGTGCGATTCAAAGCCGAAGCAAATTATGGAACCGATTTTTTAGAGGGAGGTATTTTGTGTTTGTGATGTATTTCTTTTGTATGTTGACTGTATTCCCGCTTAGTAGATGAGATAATTACCAATGCCATGCCAGATTACATAAAAATTCAATATCAACATCAACACCTGGCATTTTTCCGCGGTGGCATTACCTGCCATGTACATGTAAACTTTGAAATCAGCTACCAGCTTCGGTATTTCCACAGTGCTACGATATGGGATCCTTCAAAAAGTGGGTCCATCGCTTCCTTCTCGGCCAGAACGAACTGATGACGCCTCGAGTGTTGCGAATGTCTATCTGCTCGTTTGCCAGCTAAATACATAAAAAAATTGTAAGAGAAGAATAATTAAAAAAGCCTGATTACCGCTCTCTTTTTAACAAGTAACAGGTTACAGTGTTACCGATGTCCACGCGACTCACCGCTTACCATCTGGTGGTCATTATATGTATATTATCAGCTTAGTTTTAAATCTAAATATTCTACAAGATGTCCGACTTGTTTAAGCTACAGCCTTATAGAATAAAAAGAGTCAAACCCACAATACGTTTAAGCGCGTAGGTGTCACCTTAATAATACGACAGGATTTGTCGACGTTGTAGTGTTGTGTACTTGTCATATAAATCATAATGAATAGTGTATAGGATTATTTAAACAACTTTAATGCAAGCACCGAGCTCACAGCCCACAGCCCACCGCGTAGTTCTCGTTTTGAAATCAAATTGATGTTGACTCGATCTCTAAATTAATTTTCTATTCATTAATGCCACTTTAGCTCGTATTATGTAGTACTGTAAGAATTATGATCGATTTTAAACAACTCATTGATTTATTAACAGTTATGAAATAAAAGTGCGGCTACTTATTATTATTTAGGTGCCGTTAGTGATGGCTTTGTATTTGATGGTTATTAAACGGTGATAATCGTGGTTAGTGATTGGTGATTTGTCGGTTCTTTTGCTTATTGACCTAAAAAGTCATCGAACTTATGCGTAGCGCATAATAAAAAGTTTGTTTATTACAATTTTAATAAGTGATTCTGTTAATTTTAAACCAACATAAAATGTTATTCTATGAAATCAAAAATGCAATTATTTTTATAGAAAAGCTGATAACGATTATACTTGAAGAAGAATTGTTTCGTGGTTAAAGTTGGCGTTTTATAGAACAATTTTTTGATTGTCAAAACATAATAAAAAATATTTGTATACGTTTTCTATGTTAAAAAGAACATATAGTCTACTTAAACTTGTAGCATTATATAAAATAGAGTAATAAATACATACGTAAAAACGTTAACATATTTTATTTATTAAACATCCGGTTAGCCAGTTATACTTAAATGAATAATTCGAATTGACTGTAATTAGTGTATGTATTATTTAAAAGATGTGCTGAGGAATTTTCTTTCACTGTTTCTTCTCTTATTTTTATATACATCCCTACCGTATGGCGCCTTTCCGAAGCGATGGTCGATGCAAAACATTTGACGTTCATAACTATATTTTTAAAAATAAATTGTTTGAATTTTTTTGGAGATATCTCATAGCGTAAAAAAGAACTGGAAACAATTGCTACTGAAGGCTGCAAGCTGCAACACTGTTTATTAGACTATATTTTTATTAAATATACTACCTTCTTTACTTTACAAGTCGACTTACTTATATTTGCAAATATTATTTCAATAAATTATGTATCCTTACGTTATGTAGGTAACACGCATTATCCTGCCATAAATCTCTTACGTTTATTTAAAGTACTTTTATCAATTTAATTCAAAAATGTTTTTTTAAGATTAAGTATAAAAAAAAATTAGTCCGATTTTTTAAACTGGTTATAGCACTTTTCCCTCTAAAGTGTGATAATCGCGCGGTTGTAGTTTCAGGGCCAACTAGTGATAGTAATAAAAGACGATTTCCCACGGCACGGAGATACCTACATCTATGTACGTAACGTGATCTAGTTACTATCAGTAACTGCACAGTAGCGGTAAATTTCATATCCATAATTCAAGTCCGCAGGGATTATGTACAAGATTACAAACGACTCGATTAAGTTACCTCACTTTTTTTATTCGGCTTACATGTACGAATCTATAAGGATAACAAGATATAGGATCTACTATGTCAGAAGAATATTAGTTGCAATTATATGAAAGGGGTTTTTCGAGGGTCATGACCTCAATAGAATGAAAGAAATGCTGTCATTATATTATGGTAGTAAGTTAGTCTTTTATTATTACATTAACTTTACATGTATTGCACGAAACCTGCAGTATAAAAACGGTGTTGGCAAAAATCCAAAATCTATCCGTGATTCATTTTTAAAAACCATTAGGCCCGTATTTTATTTCAGATCAGTCGGTCATTTGTTTTATCGGACATCGGGCTAACAGCTCAAAGCCGCTTACCTACAAATAAAATTAATGGTTTGTTTATATTTGATGAAAATACTTAATTACAATGCCTATAATTCTGTATGTTACGTCACGCATTACGTTATTGATAACTCGATATAGTAGTGTCCAACGCATGATTCAGTTTCAAGAGTAACAGCCGGTTTCTGAACGGCTGATCTAAATATTGTTTAACTAACAGGCATGTTAATTTAAAAGCTCCGTCGTTTCAATGCGAGTCTCTAAAACGTTGATTTGACAATAATCAATCGGTAAACAAATTCGTATTTGACGTACGATTCGGAGTAAAATTTAACAACTCTGGTCAACCGACTGATTATTCAAATCGAATGACACAATTGACGTTTGACAATTACTAGGTAATTTTTCGTTCATCAGCCTTTCAGAAAACGGCACGGTTTTTTTCAGGTCTCGTGTTGTACCGCCAACTTGATCACGTAAATCAAACAAATTAATCCAACTCTGTAGAGAGTTTTATTTTATAGGCTGTTTGAGAATTTTCTAACTTTAACATCTAATTCGAGATTGATTTTATTGATTACTAGCGACCGGGCGTCGATTCACCTTGGCATATATTTTACTTTGGGTACTTAAACATCAAATTAAAATTATATATAATATTTTTATTCATTTACATTTGAATCACGCTCGTAGTGTCAGTATGATGAGATCGCTTGAATTTATGCGTAACTTTAACTAAACCACTTACACAGTGCACGCAACAGAAGCTCTCAAAAAATAATATTTATTCCCTTTTATGTAATATTTCTTATTAAAACGCGGCTAATTGGTCGTAGCGTTATATTACATAGCCTATTATAGCCTTGCTCGATAAACGGTTTATCCAACACAAAAAGAAGAATTTCGAACCAGTAATTTCGGAGATTAGCGCGATCTACCAAAGAAACAAACTCGTCAATTATCGAATTATTCTATCGTCTATAAATTTATTAATACTAATAATATTTACCACATTGTACCAAGTTACTTTGTCTTTTTATAATTCTTAGTCCTATTTATTCGCAATATTTAATTACAAGTATTTTATGTGTATAAAAAAGAATAGTGTTTCATATATATAAAAAATTGTAATTCCAGATTGCTAGGCTAACAATTCTAATGGTGCTCAGAAAAAGAATCTTATGGCAATCGTTAATTCCTATAAACGGTTCGTGGTTAATTAATGGTAGATTTAATTATCGTGACTGCAGCAGACCGCGGTGTCTGGGCGAGGAGCGATTGGAACATAAATCAAGAGTGCACTGTGTGCAGCATTCGGTGTAGCGCGAGAGCGCTGTGATAACATATTTTTTTGTACCTACTTAATTAGATTAAACTTATTCTATTCAATTTGTTTCCAAAAATTTGGTTATGTATGTGATATTAAATTTACTAGTTTGCTGCTAATATTTGAAGAGAACAGCTCAGAACAGCTCAGAACGAAGTCAAGTAAATTTTTAGGTTAGGTTAGGTTAGTGTTTGCAATTTTCTTTTTTAAAATATTCCATGTGGATTTCGATGAGACTTCGAGTGTGAGAGATGTGTGTTTGGTACTAATATTATTACAGTACTTAAGTAAACTTACTAATAACAATAAATATAAATAATCTTCTGAGGTAAACCTGATCCAATCATTCAGCAAAAAGTCAATACTTTCGACTGTAACTCATCAATCATGTGTCCAATCAATATAATTTTGTTACCAAAACCTTTTTCAGAGAATTCTGAAAGTAGCTAAAGATACCAGTGCTCAATGTTCTACAATTTCAGAGTCCATAAAGGACAAATAAACAAACAAACCTTGAATTTTATATGTAGATACACCAAGTATTTATGTTTACAAACTTAAAAAACAATTCCATTCCTTGTGTCTGTGCATAATGCTGGACGTAACCTCGTCTTTACTAGATATTCTGACCATAAACTTCTTTTGATATTTTTGCTTATAATATGACTGTATTTTTCTATTATTTACAATTACCGTATAATTTTTATGAAATGACATATTGACGATAATTTCAAACAAATTTCAAGTGTCTTGACTCGGTCAATGTTATTAAAAGTTATTTATTTTTGTTTTTCATAAAATAACTTACTGGAAGGTCATTTGAATAAAGAATAGTAATTCAACTCCCAGGCTATAGGGCATTCGGTTGTGCAATCGATTGTGACCGCTCGTGTTATTCGTGATCAACCTATTTTTAAATGGAATGCAGCATACCCGGACAATGGGCCCACTCCACTCCCATTCGACTATTGTATTTATTTGACATCAAAATATTAAAATTTCATGCCGTTTTCAGAAATCAAAATGGATGATGCGCCATTGTTTTAAAGTTACGATCGTTCGGGCTTGAAATATGGTTACACGACAGATTACTGCCGCTGCTGATTCTACAATAATAGCTGCCGTAGGGTCTAAACCCTGGGGTTGGGTAGAAAAAATCCCACTTTACCCACAACCTTTTCAAAAACTTGTTTTCTAACTAAAGTGAAAAATATTAACGAAATCTGTTGTTATATTGTATACACGTAGTTAGGTATATCTCTTCGTGTTTTAACATCAACCATCGAAAATTTCCACATTTGACCAATAGATAATGCAATTAGGCATCGTTTTTCCTTCGTATCTCCCTTTAAGAGGTGACATAACTAAAAATAAATAAACCGAGAAATTACTAACATTGTAATCCTTAACATCATGCTTTAAATTTTTTAACAAAATCATTGTAGCTTTAACCTTTTTAAAACTGGCAGCAATTAGTTTGGAAGAAATTATCGTATTTTTTAACGTAAACAGCTAACAAAGAGTCCGAGAGCTTGGATGGTTAGTGGTCATTGTAGCGGTCATGCCTATTAACATAAGTAACACCGATGCGTTACCAGCCTTGTTCTTACAATCAATCTTCTTAGACAGGTCTTCTTAGATAGGTATATCTTCTTAGATAGGTAAATAAATAAATAACGCCACACACTCATAGCCCCACACTAGGATACCCTGTGTCGTGGGTGCCATGGACAACACA
>DWJN01001638.1:0-17341 GCA_018248895.1 Carystus phorcus
AAGAATTTTTCAAATCGGTCCAGTAGTTCTTGAGATTAGCCCGTTCAAACAATCAAACAAACAAACAAACAAACTCTTCAGCTTTATATATTAGTATAAGATGTGTATAATTAAATATTATTGGTCTGAGTTTGTGATTAAAACTTTTAAATTAACTCGTTTACTTTACGATAGATGACATTTGAATTAAAATTCATTTTTCTACTATTATATTGAAGAAACGTCTGAATGCAAAGTTCAACTTGTTGTTCGCATATTATATTATCTTTGTGGAACATGCTATATTAGATATTTTAATTCGACACGTCATAAACATATCAGAAGATTAAGTTCTCAGTGATAATATCAAAATTCCTTAGCCCTTATTCCGAGGCACATACAAATAAAAAGAATTTGCAGGAAAATTATAATCGAAGCTGTGAAATTTGACAATTGCGACATAAATATGGGCGCGTATTGCGATACAATTTTAATAATGGATAAACTCTTAATGAGTTTTGAAGCCCTTTGTAAAGTATCACATGTTTAGCAGGCTAGGCAGCATGCTATACCCGTGTAAAAGATCATAGAACAACAGCCTATAAAAATGGTAATGAGTAAAATTAAATGATTCCGAGAGAAAAGAAGAATCAACATTACTTATTTAATTGACTAGTATTGTGAATGAGGCTATAAATTGTAACTATGTCGTTAGGTATTTCTTAAACTTCACGTTGCGAAATTCATAAATTACATTGTTACTTAGTAATAAAAATAATAGGTTAGTAGTTGCAACATACGTCTCTTGCATCAGAGTAAAATTTTAAGCTATAATCCTGTGCATGAGGTAAATTGTTAGCCTATTTGGCACCTGGTAAAAATGTCTTGAAGATTCTTGAACGAAGTATCATGGTGTAGGTATTTTTAGTGATCACTGCATTAATGAATGATTAGACTTACTTACCTGTAACTAAAGTTCTATCATAATTACACGAGCTATAAGATATTAATTTAATGAATTATCGTCAAAGAAATAAAAATCTACCAAATAAGTTGATAGTTATGATAACAACAGATTACACATTACATTGAAAGGTTGACGTCTTACCGTATGACTTTAAACATGACTGACAAATTGCTATACACCGAAATCTAAACGATCATTATGAGTATTCTATAAATCAAAAAATATTGATACTTATTGATATAACCACATAATACGGCAATGAAATTTTTGTACGTTATATTTTTTTACCATACATTACTATAAAACTCTATCAAACGTCAACTTGTGATTTGTCTTGTTTATTTAATATACTCGCGTTACTGATTTTTAACTAATGTAATGTTAGAATAAGCAAACCTATTACCATACGAATAAATAATAAAATCGGTTGCATGGTCACAACTGTAAAGAATAATGTTTCCTACTTTATAACGATCTTGACCTAAGAGCTACGAAACGTGTTGACGAATCAATCATATTGTTGTGTCACCGATAAATAACATCAACTAACTGAATAAAAACTTGAGGAATCGCCTCATATTGTGTAACATAGAAGAATGTCACATCATTGCCATTTTTATAAAGGTATTAGCGGTACCTACAGCGCGTTGCTACCTATTTTAAAAGTCAAACTTTAAGAAAATTCAGCATACATGAGTACACAATAATTTCGATTCTGTTTATTGAAGTACTAGAACGGATAGGTCTAGTGTGAGTAAATCCAGGAAGGAACCGAAAAACGTCCTACAGTTTATACTAACGATAAGCGTTGTTAACCAGATGTAACTCCAATAGTCGCAATAGATCAGGCTTGATCGACGTCTTGGTTTTGGTTGGCTTTTGGAGTAACAGTAATCCAGTGGTCTGTTCTATCAATCCGCTTGGTCTGGTAAAATTAACCTGGAGCAGAATAATTCTACTCATAATTTAATTGTACTCACTTTGGCCACATTGTATTCACTACGGCAGGTACAACCTGAGATCTGCAGAATGGTATAGGTTGTGACGAATTGAGCAGGTTATCTGATGGTGGTGAGAGTAAACCTATCAGAGACATCCAGAACCTACATTCGATGCAAAACGGAAGCAATTGAAGTTGTAAACTCAGTTTAGTGAAGCAAAATTGTAAAATATCTTCATAAAGTTCTCGGAGATTTATCTTTAACTCGGTAACGATAAACGCCCTTCGTATCTCTGAGCCCCTGGCTCTGTATTCTGAGAGAAGAGCAGAAGTTAGCTAGGGAATGTCTGTGTTTTTGCTTTTACTCTGCGAAAACAGACTAGACTGGTCATTGATTATTAAGATTAAGATGCGTAGGTTACATCATAAAAGAAAATCTCGATGATAAAATCTTACAACAGGAACGTAAAATGAGGCACCTAAGGCCTGGAATAAAGGATTATCTATTATACAACGACGTCATACTGAATGTTTAAACTTATCGGCTTGATTGAGATATAAATTTTCAGAATAGCTTGCTGTCATACGGCGGACTTTGTTATGGGTAGTAAAAGAAGATAAGAGTTCAGTGTGCAAAAAGCGGTTCCTTTTATTATTGTACAGCGCTTGCTAACTAAAGGTTAAATGGTTAAGCACTGTGCTAGACATAGTGGAGTGTGAAGTATTTATTTCTCTCTGCTCCCTGATTAAAGCTTTGGCGCAACTTGTGGCAGTCATTATGGAGGTAAAGTAAATACTTCTATCGATTCTTGATTTCATAATAATGTTCCTTGTCTATATCGATACTAATTCTTTAATCGTATATGAAATTATACGCTGCTGTATGTTATATCAATGCTGTTTCGACTTTAGTTTAGGTTTTAAAGTTATTGATGTTGTTTTCGGATCGTTTGTATTTCTGTTAGTCAAATTATTGTATTATTTAACTTACTTTGAATAGTTATATTATTATATTCCTACAAATTTGTATGCCATATTGTTGTTTCTGTTATTGTTTTATATTAATCGTGAGAGGTTGTACGTACCTAGTTGTACAAAGGTGATGTTATTTTTTTCATGCAAGATAACAGGCATTTTTATAATTCTGATTGAACTTCGACCTACATTCAACTTCTGTTTTGCAAATAGTACACCTCGCCACTGGATAAATTTTTTTATACTATTCATGTTTACTTGATGTACTTTTCCCGAACGTCATCAATCGAACTAAAATTACTTTACCACCCAAGACTACATCACGGCTTACCATCAGGTGGGACTGTAGTCAAGCATTAACTTATAATTAATGAAAAAAAGTCCGTCAAAGCTTCTTTACATATTTTAAGGCGTGTAAGTATTGAAAGAACAAGGTTAATTCAAATCCCGCTAAATAAAGACGAGGTAGTAAGTTTTATTTTACCAAGATCCCGTTACCCACGCATAAAGTTAGGGTAAATAAAGGAAGAATTTGAAAAGGTCGCGATCGTTGGAATGACCGTCCGGCGTTCGGTCATAGCGGGTCAAGGCGAGTCTGTCAAAATAATCCTCTTTATATTTCTTGTCATCTTCCGTATTTGTATATTGCAAAAGTGTATTCAATGGTTTCAATATTTGTTAATCGTGCATAAAGTGTTCATTCAAACAATGTGAAAGACTAGTTTTGAACCCCTCTCATTTAGAATCTCTTATCCTTAAGGATTTGCTAAAGCATACGACTTAACGTTCTAGTTTGATAAAATTTGATTTGATTATTAAAGTCTGTTTACTTAATGGATAAGGGATAAATTAAATAATTTGTTATTAATATGCAAATAAATATTACTTTCATAATCTCGTGTTTGTCTAGAAACTTGGGGAGTCAATATAATTTAGCAATATTTAAATGTCTACGAATTGTATTAAAATTTTATAATGCTAATAAGAAGCAGTCCTAGTTTAATTTTCCTACAACAAAAATTGCATTTGTACGTAGTATGAACGCTATTCTAAAGTGCCGAAAAGACTCTTAACATTGATTTGTAAACATGTTTATTCAGTTATAATTTGAAGTAAGTAAGGACGTATTTTAAACATTATTAAGTCATACGTGTATAATGTGTCTAGTTGCATTAAACAAGGAAGATGTGAGAATCAGTGTCGACGACTCCGGAAGGAGGAAGTAATGTTCCGACTTGGTTTACTTTATTGTAATGGATTGATAGGCTGCTCGTCAGTCTAATCGTGTTAAGGATAATTCTATTAGGACAACGTTACATACATTACTAGGTTTTAGTCGTTTTGACAAAAGTGACTTATAAACAGCGCTTAGCTTTATTGTATAAATTTCGTGAAGAAAAAATCTGATCAACAAAAACGGTGTTTACTAAATCAGTAGTTATTAGTCATTAGACAATGATGTTGACCACAAAATAAACGTTTTCTTTACTTGCTAAATGTGTTTTGTGATTTTAATGAATAAAAAAATTATTATAATGAATAATAGTATTCTTATCGTTATGATTTAAGCAGAAGTAAATGCTATAAGTTCTTGTAAATATCTAATGGCCTTGTGATTATATTATAATTATTATGTATATATAGCATTATAGAATGTCCTTTAAAGAGCTTTCAATCAGTTATCTGAATAAAAACGTTTAGAGGTGCTTTGAATTAAATGTGTTACGAAAAGTTATCAGCTGTTCAAACTGCAGGTTATTAGCTTCTCACTGTTTGTTTTATGGATAATTGATACACGTATTACTTTCTACGTAATTCACGTTTACCCACTGCACTCTTTGGTTTGTTTAAACAAACATAAGGGTTAATGATTTTCAATAAACTGTTTAAAAATTATATTCAATATTTTTTTTCATTTATTCGTTTTAGTTTTATCTAAATTGACTTTCTGTTGATGTCAATAGATTTCCTGGAGTTTACGACATATTTTCAGCATACCTTCAAACTTTCTTTTAATATTACGAAGAAATAAATGAGGTACCATTTTGTCAAGTTATGTTTTTTTGGATTCCAATTTCATTATAACATTTTTTGATCTTTCATTATTTGTTTCTTCAATTCATTTTCTTAATAAATGGCATACTTTTTACATACAAAAATGTCATCTCTATAAGGAACGAAAGCGAGCTAAGTTCATTTCCCTTGTACATAACATTGAAATTGTAAATGTAGAACGAAATGCGTTTATCGCGCAGTGAAGGATTTGTTGAGCGAAATAAAAAGGATCGAGGTGTCGTGGTAAATATTCCGTTTAGGGTTGTCATTACACGGGAGAAAAAGACTCAATCCTCTTATGCATTCATGTACAAAAATATTTTTGACATATGACTTGATATCAGGAATCTAATCTATCTGTTATATTATTTCTTCAAATTTCAAAAATATGCTGTAGACTTTACTCTTCAAAAATTATGTTGCTAAAATTTTACTTACGACTGTTAAGTAGTCTAGGAGTCCAAATATCGATTTTAAAAAAATATTTTTTAATACAGTAGGTAAAGTCAAGCTTATTGTTTGTATTAAAATAAGGTTGACAACCCTATTCGCATTGGCCCATTTTGATAAAGCCGACCATAGATTACACGGCGCGGGCGTCCACTCAAGTACTCAGGTGCAGTTAATGTCGCGTTGTGTTGTGTATTTTAATTTCTTTTTTTAATCCTTTAAAGTATCTTTAAAACAAAAACAAACGACCAATTAACCAGTCGGCCTGATTATTTGTTTCTGATACTTAAATTTTCGTAATAATTGAGGAAAACATTAGTAAGCTGTACGTTTTATTACGATATTTTTTTTGATTTTCCAAGAAGTTCGAAACAGAAACCTACAAAGGTCACAGACAAAATTCTCGCGTTCACATCATCTCAGACGTACGCACACAATCAAAAAAGTTTAGCTTATAAGTTTATAATCAAGCGGGGTTTTTATCTCGTAGTCGTTGGCCGCCCGCCGAGCCGCGCGCATGTCACATGCGTCGAAGCCTATAGCATACGCGCGTGAAAATACACCTACCCGTATGAAAATTCTATAAACAAATAAATCGCAGTTTGCTCGAAAGAAAACCTGACCATCAAAAGCGAGTAGTGTCGTTTTAAATGAACTCGCGCTTAATCGGAAAATTATGAAAGTGTCGTGAAACAGTGTTTCTTTACAGAAAAGTTTCAGCGTAAATTTTTTTTTTCGAGTGACTACAAAGCCTATTGTTCACGCCTGGGCTACACATAAGTATAAATATGCTTCAAGTGTTTTCGTTTTGCTTTTGAAAGCGAGGTGTGTTGAAAAATTATTACATAAAAGTGGATTGTTCAGTTTTACTAAAGGAAAAGCGGCGTTTCAATTCAGTTAGATGTATATTCATTATTATACGCAACGGGACAAAACATGACGGCAAAGTTCGGCTATGTGAGTTTTTTTTTTAATTTTCTTTTTTTTTAATAGTTATAGCTCATTTCCGGCGAGCGTTATCGTAAGCGCGGATTATGATTTTACATTTTCGTCGTGAATGGAATTTGATGTTAATCTTTGCTACTACACACATTCAATTGACAATGTATTTTTGTTACGTTCGATTACAGACGAATAATTAGATTGGGGTATGTGTAATATATTATAAGCGTATCTCTAAATATTTTTAAACTGTTATCAAAAAGATAGCGTAACCAAAAACGATTTTAAAGTAATAACATTTTAGTGAATGAAACATATGTTTTAAACAGAGATCGTGATATTCATGTAGTTAATAATTAATAGTGTTAAATTTAGTTTTAAAGAAACTTTATTTTGGGTATGTATTAATACTGTTTTGTTAGAGTAATGTATATTATATAGAAAATATGGATTTTATTAGGATATTTATGGTAAAGTCTGAGTGATTTTCGAGTAAGATTAATACAAGTTTTTCACTATCCTGAAAATACTTACAATTTCATTTTGATTTAAAAGTGTAGTTACGGCGAAGATTTAGTATAGCGAAGATATAGTATAGTGAACTGTGTTTATGCTTTAAAGTGTATTTTTCTTATTGTATCTCCGACGGCTCTCATCTAAATAGGAAATGAAAACGCTAGTTTTTATGGATGTGATATTATAAGTTTGTAATATAACATTATAAGCACTGCTACCAGCAACCTTAAATTAAACTTAATTTCTATCCTAAAACATTAGTTACTTTCTGGTAATCAATTGTCGAAATGTTATATTTCGAAATATTTGTTTGAATTTGTCTAAATTATTTTGAAATAAATATCAGGTTAGGTTAATAATTATGGGTTTGATTCCTGGATCTTAATTTCCATTTTTGTTGAAGCCAATTAATATTCAGTTGGGTTAAGGATATTTGAAAAATGAATTTTTATTACGAAAAAATTAAAGGGTAAAATATGAATAACGATTTATTTTTGATAATCAGGTAACTGTTCCTATGAAAATGTTTTTGCGTCCGTAGTAAAACAACTCATATTAACTTTCTCCGAGCTCAGAGTTTGTGCTCATATTTTTTTATTAATTGTAAGTTAATGCTTGATGACAGTCCCACTTTATGGTTAAAAGTGGTGTAGTCTTGGGTGGTAAAGTGCACTAGCTTACAAGGAGTATTTACTTTTGTAAACACTAAAGCCACGACAAGTCTAGAAGTAATCGGGAACCCATTTGTAACAATATTATTTAGTTAAGGTATAATGAAGATATGGTACATACCACATTTACGCTAGCATGTTAGGAATCTTGTACAATTCTGTTTGTTAGTCACGTTTTGTTCAATACGTGATGTATTGTTTCGGTGACATTTTAATGTCGTAACGTTAAATTAAAACTATACCTAATGTGTTATTAATTAATCTTGTAACACAGTTAATTTAAAATTTATTTAGTGAGATTTCATGATCATAGGATTCGGTAGGAAAAATACATCTTTTTGGGATCACTCGTTCGTGTTTTTGTCTGTATGTCAATGTTGTATATCAGATTTTCTTAAAATCTACAGAACGAAAATTCTTGATAGCACGTTTACAGTTTGATGTTTTGAATATAAATGTTTTGGACTTTTTAGGGTACGCTCTTATATAACTAATTAGAATTTAAAAAAAAGGTTTGTTGAGCCCATCTTATAATATTCATAGCGAGTCTATGATTTAAAAGACTACTTAAATAAACCCAGGTAAACGTAAAATTTTTCCAACTTGTCCCATTTAATGTATAAAACCAATGCACCGTACTTAAATCTATTATTTACGCCAACTAAAGTTAATAAGTAACTTACACAGAGAATAGAATTTCACGTACATTGTTTTACGACAGAAGCGTGTTATTTTATGGGCATTGAACGTCTAATCCTTTTTAAACAAGGCTGTTGACTCTGCGCTGCGATAATGTTAGAACGAGAGCGGCCACATGAGTTTTCTTGTGAAAACTGAACGACAACTCATGTAATATATGTCATAAATGTAACGTTTATGTAAATTATATATTGTACGTGTATTTATTACTAAACACAGCTGTGTTTGAAAAGCGACAGCTGTGTTTATTTAAGTTTTAATTTATTGACTGCATATTTTGTTGAAATAAAATTTGCTTTAGTCATTTTTATTTCCGATATCAACGACTCAATATTTTCAGTGATAGTTAGATTGAGTTACATATATTATTAATACATTTTTCTCTAGATAAAATAAGTATTGTAATAAGGAAATCTTTTTAATTTTTTGTTCAAACGTATTGTACACGGAGTAATAATTTTATTGTCCTTTTTATGTAAATATTATTATTTAAAAAATCATAAAACGTCGTTCCGAATTAAAAATAATATGTATAGCTTTATTGATAGCATATGTAACCTTATCAATGAGGTCGCAGAAATGAAAACAAAAATGAAGATATGTATAAGTAGGGTGATAATGGTTTTTCCTATTTAAAGTTTTATTGCTATTTATTGGACAATATCCCTTTGAATAAATTTATTATCGTATAGCTATACATATATGGACTAGTACAGCTTTTTGAGAGACCATTTATTAGGCTTCCTAAAGACGACTAAGTATTGATTGATATCAGCCTACTCCCTTACCCTACAATGATTGCTTCTGAGCCTTATAAATCGAGCGGTTGTCTGTTCAATACATTTTTACTATAAAATTCAGTAAGTACCATAATATGTACAATCAGTATCAGGTTGCTTACAAGTTCGCATTTATAAAGTTTTCTTCATATCGAATACCAAGAATATCACCACCCCTGCAATTTAGAATAAAATATTCACGAAGTTTAATCTGTCGAGCGCCGAGGGTTCCATATTACTGATGAAAATTATATTTAAACTTGCATATTCGTAATATGCTGGATCATAGCTGATTTTATACTGTTTTCATTCTAAAACTGACATTATCATCATACGACAATGTCTCTGCATATAATATATTTGGATTGTTAACTTCTGTAGTAAGTATATTTGTGGCTTCATACTGGGCTTTAGTTCTATATAACGTTACGTTTATGAACCGTATTTATAAGTGCAATCTATACTGAAATATAATATAGTAATATAAAGCTGAAGATTTTGATAATTTGAATGCGCTAATCTTAGGAATTACTGGTTCTAATTGAAAAATCTTTCTGTGATGCATAGATTGCATAGTACAGTTACCGAGGAAGGTTATAGGCTATAACATAACTCTACGAGCAATAGGAGCTGAGCATTGATGAGAAATGTTACAAAAATTAGACAAAAGTTCCAAGGTGATACGAAGTCTACTAGTATTTTATATAAATACTGTTTACTCACTCACAAAAAGCAAATGTATAAAAAAACTTGAAGAATCACTATAATCGTAAATAGTCTAGATGGAACGGAACCCTTATAGCTATATAAACACTTGTATAAATCTTTAAATCACTGGGGGGACTGAAGTTTCACGCGGTTGTGGCTGCCGGCGCTTAAGGAGATTTACATAAGAAAGGGGAAGTCAACGTAGTTTACGTAAGGGTTGCATTCAATACATGTTTTATTAACTACGTTACTGCAGGGGTGTGCGGGCCTCCATCAATCTTTGAATCCAACCCAACGTCCCTTGTGATGAACCCTGTAGTACCACAGGCAACTCACTCCCTCATTTTATAATATGCATCTAGAGAAAACCTATGCTTCTGAATATTCTCCGTAATATATAAAAAAATGTGTGAGTTATCCAAAAATTCTACGCACTTGGGAATCTTGATGATACTTTGTGTAATTACAATGGTTATAAAATTTCCTTACTAACATAATTCCCTATAGTTTATTCAAAACGTGAAGTCCAATTGTAACAGATACTCACAAAGTTGGTATAAAATAATAAATAACGCCACACACTCATAGCCCCACACTAAGATACCCTGTGTCGTGGGTGCCATGCACAACACAGAAAGACAATTGCACACACACCCAGACCGAAAATAGAAATTTAAATTCATCATTTAAATGTCCACCTCGCTGGCAATCGAACCCAGGACCCTTCGAATGGCGGTCAGGCGTGGTGACCATTACGCCACGCGGGTCGTCAAATAAAAAGTCAATAAAAAATAAAAAGTCGAGGGTACCCGTTAGCGTTAAAATGTTTAGCGTGGCATTGCGCCTAAATTATATATCAACGATTATTTTGTTATACATATAAAAATATGCTCGCGTGTTTTAACACCATAAACGAATAAAATTATTTAGGTTAATTTATTTGTAACTTTTTCCCAGTAATACTTGCAATATAAAGTATTTCATAATAGTGATTTCAGGTGAACTGCTTAATTTGCAGTCACATGTGAGTCTTGCATAACGCTTACAACAAGTTATTGTTGTGTTATCATTATATTTCACGATATTGATTACTGAAGTATTATTGTTATGTAAATTTATATGATTGTATATAGGTATGAATTTAATATCGCTAACAAAACATTGTAATTATGTGTGTTTGTTTAATTAATACAGTCTGTTGTGACATTTTGCTGAATATCATCTTTGTTTACATGCAAACTTTGTAAGAATAATTTTGTTATGTTTATTATACATTAGCTCACTAATATAATAGCCGAATAATTTTATGGTAGTCTATAACAATGTTGTATGTACAAATATTTCCTCCAAACGATATTAGCTAAAATTGAGATAGGCGCCATCTATGAGATGCTTACCCAACTAGAAAACAAATGGTGACGTATTGTGCTTAGTAAATAATGTTGTCAACTATTATAAACTTATAAAATTGCAAAGCCAAGTAAATGATTTCACTGACATTAAAAGCCAGCAGACATTGTTCTGCATCATATAACTATAACCGATTTAAATGAAAAAAAAAACTCTAAATGTTAAGCCAACCCCATCACAATAAAATCCTAAAAACTGCATTCAAACTGGATAAGCTGTATCTATAGCGTGCACAAACATACATACTGTAGGGTCCTGTGTCGAATGGTATTCGCCAGAGGAACAACTAGGGCTGCACTTCACTATCACTGGACCACCACTACACACAACACGAGCGCGGGCGCACGTCTAACCCGTACCGAGTCCTCTACTCGACTGACGATCGACAGTTACCCTCTGTCCGTGTACGTGAGACAATGTTAAGTATCTACTAAATAGATACAAACACTATACAGATATAATGAGAAAACATTGTTTTTGGTTCTCTTGCGTATATAAAGGGCCCCCAATATGAATTTCGAAATATATTTGCTATGTACAGACAGCAATCGATTAAAGTTTTATGATATGTATAGATTAGTAGTTACTGTAGGTTCCCAATTCCTCAATGGGCTACGTAGAACCCTTCATAGAGACTCTTGGCCGTTATTTAATCATACAATTCCTAATATTATTTCCATCTAAATCAATTCTATAAGATTGTTATAACTTATAAAGAACTGATTATATTTTTATCTTTTTAAATAAACCATCTGGCGGATAAGCTACTAAATATTCTTCCTAATAGCTCAATCATAATTTATTTTAATAACAAAACACAAAATGAGTTCCAATTTAAACAACCTTAATATGCCAGTTCGGTAAATCATCAAAGAATTCTGATGACTTAAGTTATTAAAATTTGAAATATTCATAAACAAACAAAATAAGCGTGACATTTGTATAAAGAGGTTGGTCATTAATAGTCAGAAAATAAATTAATTTGTCGTTTCTGTATTTAATCAGACCAGTTACAGTCATTTGTCTAATCACATAAAACACACCGATAAGGAAAAGATAGAAAAATGCGGATGGATTTTGTGTTTAGATAGTAAAATAAAATAGATACTTAGCTAACTAATTACGACTAGGTTTCCCTGTAACACATTTATAGTTACCATAGCAACGAGAGTAGAAAATGCAGTTAAGGGTTAATCCAAAACGTTTAAAATTCCTCATTCCTGTGAGATTTTCGGAATAAAAACAAGAGACCCGCACTGCAGTCGAAATTCGACCGTAACCTACTTTGTTTAAGGTCTATAATTAAAAAATATTTTATATAAAGTGATAAGTACTCAATTTAATTTCGCACAAAAGAAATGTTCTTAACAAAAAGTTTGACCCAACTGATTATTTATTTGTCATTTATATACATAAAAAAATAGTAGATTAAAAATCAATTTCACCAAAAACTGGAGCAATGTGGTGGAGTATGCCCCTGGCTTCATTAATGAGGAAAGATCCGTTAATGTTCCATTAATGGGTTGAAGGCAGAAATCAATTTACCGGTAATTAGAAGGCCTTAGAAGTTCCCTTTTTCTTTCTATATAGAAATTTAAAAGCATTGCGGTTGTATAATGAAAAGCTTTCGTAGTTTTAAAGTACCAAGTTTTGAAGCCTACCAGAGCTATTGATTTCAGTTCGGCATGTAGGTCAATATGATCTGCGTAGTATTAATTACCTTTGTATGATAACATATACGCAATATAATCTGTTAACGAATATTATTTAAGCATTTAAAAGTAAATAATATTTTCCATGATATTTTTATCTTCCATTTTATATTAATTATAGTAATGTACTTATATTATATATTTATGTACGTATATATAGGTTTTGTAGATATGCTTTAAAAATATTAAACTCAATAGTTACTTAAAATTTATTCAGAATTTAAATGAGAGTTTAGCGAAAGTACGTTAAGTTAATTAGATGTCTGTAAACTTCATTTAAGTTGGAAAATAATGAGGAAAATTATCTATAGCTATAAGATCTTTTGTATTATCGCGTGAAATTTTCATACATTCTATTTTTCTTTGAGAAGTTATGTCTTCTCTACTGGACTCTATACTGCTCAGTTTAATCCTGATGGTGCTTCTATATGATGGTACAGTAATATCATATAATAATGGTAATAACCAGGTAATACCACCAGGTAACCACCGTACTTCTTAACTTCTTCGCTTCTGTGTATCAGTTTCAGTGTCGCAGCGCTAATCGCACACGAGTCCCGCGCTTCTTATTGACCGGCAGCGCTTTACGCTTTATTTTTACTGAAGTTAACAATCGTCAGATAGTTCTGTTAATTTGTCGATTATTTACTATAAAAATAAAAATGGGAAAACTCCAGTATGTCATGTGTACGCACTTGTGAATTATGAAGCGTCATGTCAATATTAAAAGTTTTGATGCTGTCTCACCTTCAATATAGCCATTACTTTACACAGGACAAGGTCAACAGAACTTCAAAGACAAGTGTTGTCGACTGTTAACCCATCTCGGTATCCTGTAATAAGCTATTTCTATGTATCTGGCACACAATATTATTATATACATATATGTTTTTTATGGTGACGTCTTGATATATTTGTCAAACAAAATAAATAAAGAAAATGACTCTCGGGCAGATTTTATCATTTTCTGGTCCATTTTTTGCTAGTGCAATAACATGATCCATAACAAGTGTCCAAAAAATTCGCTAACACTGATGGCGCTTGAATTGTATATTAGCGTTCTTGGTTGATACATACGAACATTAAATCAATCAGTAGATGCTGATTAAATGATCTCTGATCTTTGTTTTTGTATTACAATGTTTGTGACGATACCTATGATACGTATCACATTACTTGTGGTGACACGGACAATGTGATTAGTATGATTAATGCCTTCTAGTATTGTTGATGCGTTAAAGGATTATGCAGAAGCACTGTGGTCTTTGTATCCGATATCCGTTAAGAATGCGATTGCTCTACGAATTGTAACATAATGATATGACTACATATATTTTTAAATGTGGCAATGGCAACACAATATTTGAATTTGTAAATAGAAGTCTCATAGAAAATTCATATTTTGAAAATAGAGTTGTAAAAATAGTACATGCTACTCGATACTAGATGACACTACAAAAATTAATATTTCAGTCAGTTTATAATATATAGTCGAGTTAAATATAGTTTTAAAAATTCTAAATTGGGTTACATGTAATTATTTTGATAAGAACACGTTTAACTGTGATTATATTTACCGTGATAATTTAGTACAACGATATAAAATTATGGAATTTTGATTAACCACTATCAAACCTCTATTTCATTCGGTTTCAAAAATAAAAATATATATGACCGAAATGTTACTACATAATCTAATGTGTCATGTAGTACTAATAACTGGACAAGAGAAACATGCTTACTCATAAAAGTCAGAAAGTATACTGAAAACTTTACTTATCTATCGCACACTAAGACATAAAGCATTATCCTTAAATTTTTCTTAACGCCTTTATACTCGTATTTATAGATAAACTGTAAGTATATATTTGTGTTCCAAAATAATAACTTGCTGTACATTCTTCGTCAGGCGGCAGTCGCAACAATGCATATCTAACTTAACCATTTAAGTTAGATAAGGATAAATAAATACGACGCCCTGTAAGTCTACAGTAAATACTACGAGTACAGTATTTTGTGTACTCTGAGTAACATCTTAATTTAAAAGGACAGCTTTTATAACTTTCGTATCCTTATAACTTAGAATAGATACTAACAAAGTATGTTATGGTAATTATGGTAATGTACCATTTTTATAATTACTACTTTCTTATTTGTTCTAAATTTGAAGAAACAGAAGCTTCTACGTGGATAGAAAATTTTCAGCGTTAACTCATTTATAATTTGAAATACGTGTGTTACTATAACAACCATTTTTTTACTTAGAACCAGTCTGCGTTTGTCGGCTAGGTACATAAAAAACTAGACTCAGTTGTAATAAAGTGTGATCGGAGAGAGCGAGAGGCATACGACTTAAGAACGGTCTCGTCGCTACGAAGTGATTTTTTTTAAGTAACACATGTAGAAGGGATAGGATTAGGAAACGTTAAAGTGGAAAAAATATTTGAATAAAAGTACCCAGTAGACATATAGACATCTAGTCAATCTGATTTTAAATAAGAACATTGATAACGCTACACGGTTAAAGCCCCACACTATTCCCTGGATAGTGGATAAAGTGGACAACACAGGAGATACATACATATACACTCAGAAAGAGTACAGAATTTAATCTCGTCATTACAATCACTGCCTTCCTTAGAATCGATTCCAGGATCCTTTGATCAGTAGTCCGCTATAATGACCGTAAAGATTACAGCCTAAGAAATTTATACTTTTTCTGAATTTTCTTTATCATATCTTATGCAATAGTTTTGTAATTCCTTATATCTCTATTGCCAGAGCGTATATTGCAATACAGAGAAAGCTGTATTTCGGTTGTACCTAACTATCAATTTGCAAATATTGTAATATTACACAAGGCGGGAGTACTTTGCTTTCTCGTAATGCTAGGAATTCTAAACGTGCCGGCGCCAGGAGATCAAATAACCGTCGTACGATAATATGAAATTCCAATACGTATTTTAGTTTTATTTATTTAGTTATTGTATTTGATACGACAATACTTGATGCGATAATATGGCTATTCAAGGATTTTATTGGGGTATATCCAACTAGTTTCAGATCTATTTGTCGTGAGGATCTGTGAGAGTCATAAACAGAAGATGATGCCTCGACCGCTCGCCTACGATTCCTTTATATTAAAACGAAAATATGATTGTATACAATAAATTATTATTTTACAACAATAAATTTTATGCGCTGGTTTGCTAACAACGTCGGAAATCGTCATTTAACTTTAGTATAATGTGGATAATAAACAATATTTTATTAAATAAAAACATTTTTTCATCTGTTTCAGGTTACCACAGCTTGCCGTCTCTGCGAAGATATTGTGCCTCCTGATGGTATGTATATATGAATAAATACTTACTATATCCCATGACCTGATCAAAAACATGTATATATTTCACAAATATTTGCCCCGGCTGGGAATCGAATCCTAGACTGTTCGATGCTGGGACAATGTATCTCGGGTTAGATTCCGGCTGGTAGACTTTTTTGTACCATTTAATTATGTTTGAGTCTCGACTGTTCGGTATTTCTTGTTTGTACGTAAGCTAATTCATATAGTGAGTAAGAATGAGTAAACGAAAAAATATATTGAATAAAAATAAAACTTTAATTTGAGGAATTCGTCTTAAACAGGATTCAAATTAAACTCACTTAACTAGACCATTAAGATCTAGTACGGAAGTCGAAAATATGCAAAAAGTATCGTAATACCATTTACCTTGATCATTAAAAATTGTTGATATTACAAATACTTTCTGTATTTGTACTTAACTTATTGATGTGCGCATAAAAATCGAATAACGACAATCCGCTACTGTGTTAATCGCGAAAAAATATGGTAAAGAGTAGCCGATTTTGTCATTAAAGTAATATTTACGAAGTGGACGACGCTACGAGTCCGTCACACCGAGCTTGGAATTACAACCAGTCTCGTATTACAAGTATTTCGATGACTGGAAAATATGTTACTGTGTACAATTAAACAACTTGCTTCTGCTTTAAGAATCTACATCCTCGTTATATTTGTATTTAATCTAATCTAAATCTAGCGGTTATCATAACTTGACTTGAACTCAACGTGTAAACGGCAGAGTTATGAAGTATATCGTAAGTAGCTAACTAAGGAGGGAAGAATTTTAACAGGCTTTAATATTCGTTTCATTTCATGGAATATCCAGCCCATTGTATGATCGGGGCTTTTCACATAAGTATAAGACGAGTACCATAGTAATTTTTGTAATGTAGAGTGATTTCTTAATACACCTTTTACCCTCTAAATATCTTAATCAGATCATATAATTGACTAGATGAACCAGCAAACGTTGTTTCGCCATGTAAATTATTACCAATTTAAGAACTATTTTTATAATCATAAAAATGGTTATACTGTGTTAACATTAAAAGATAGACATGCTATCGCGGACTTTTATTTAGATCTTTGAGAGGGGAACAATTTTGTAATATATGATTTTTGAGTAACTTTCACCGTTTACTCAGCGCACGCATGGAAAGCTCAAAATTTT
>DWJN01001639.1:0-17339 GCA_018248895.1 Carystus phorcus
TCGTAATATTATTTTATTGCAAATTATTTGTTTAATATCTTACAAAGAATTAGTTTCATAAGATTCTAACAGATGGCGATGTAAGGTAATTAATTGACAAAATTGAGTGTGTAAACATTATCACAGCAATGCGTGGCCGAGTCTACTAGTATATAATTATACATATTTTAAATAGGTTAATACATGACATTAGCTCCACCAGATAAGTGGCGAAGAAGTCTAAGATGATGGATGCACTAAAAGCCTAATCACTTTCCTCTTGAAGATTCACACATCGTAAGTAACTGGGCAGGTCTAATAACACCGACTCAGGTTAACTATTTCAATCTTTAGCGGTGCGCGAAACGAACAACAAAGCATAAATATTCCCAATAATATTCTAGAAAATTCCCTAGGATTTAAACAAACAAGAAAATATAAACATCAGTATACAGACATTCATATTATCCTCGTTCAAATACATTTTCTTCTGATTCCGAAGTAATCCAAGTATGTAGTACTTTATTAGGTTGGTTTAGATTTAGGCTCGCCTCCAATTACTCGGGGTGAAACAAAATCGCCGGCAAACTGTAGGTGTAACAATACTCCTCTGTCTACCTTGTCAAATAAAGACCTAATATTTTCTTTCATGTTGTGATATTTTTTCTCAACGTTACAAGAAAATAAATAGAGGAAAACGACCTCAACTAAGGTTCGCATAATTAAAAATACTTTATACTAGTTTGTTTACGCGAAGAATTTTATTATACGAAGTATTAAGACACCTGCCATAATTTCAGCAGAAAGTGGTCTAATGGCAACATTAAGCTCCAACGTTTTCTATAAGAAATCTTTTTGCAGCGTCTATAAGTAGTTGGTTTTCCTCGACGTCGGACCAAGCGCAATTTACGTTATTACTATCATAATTCCGTGTTGGTTACTCATATTTTACTTTTAACTCTCGACCAAACGTGATAATGTGAGGGTACCTTTGTCATTTGTTTGCGAACTGATTAAATTTACACAGTTTACACGGTTTGTCGGCAATAATTCCGGCAAACGAATTTTGCATAATTTCTGTTCAGGACCAATTTTTTTCATATCAAACATCTGTGTATTTTTATTCAACATAAAAGGTCTGCTTATCTCTCACATTCATCTCTAAAATCCTACAAAATGAATACTTTAAACAATTTCAACTTTGAAGTCGGTTTCTAAAAGGTCCGAGAATCTATTCTTCATAATAAGTCAAGTAGTCCAGAAGCACTAACACACATATAAACTAATGTAATTAGCAATACCTTTCGGTTTACTTCGCTCAGTTTCATATTTGTGCTTATACTTCTATTAATTTTATAAAAATCCTCGACTTAGCATCACAAAAAATTGATATTTAATTTACTTAATATATGTTTCAACTCCGTATAGATGTGTTATCTCCAAAATCTTATTAGATATGCATTTACGTAATGTAACTTTGACATTTGAAATTACCTTTCTTCTTCACTCGTTTCGGCTGGAACTTAGAATCAGATTATCCAATAAGGACAAAGCGTTTTAGATTTTAAGATAACAGAACACAATACCTTTATACAATATTGTTCAAGAAATAAGGAATGGAAAACCATTGTTAAGCTTTTCTACAGGTATAATACATAAATGTCCCAGTATTCTCTAATAATATTGCTTTTTGAATTTGAAAGAAATCGAGATTATTCTAAGTATTTTACATTGCGGCACTGTTATCGGGCCCCACAAAGATTAATTTTGCGGCCATGTTACGTTGAAGGTATTCATAGAGCATCCATTGAGAAGCTGAGAAAGCCTTTTAAAAGATCGTGGAATAGGAATTCTGAATGCGTCGGCAATTTTCAACGCAGCTTCAAATACCGGAGCAAATTTGTAGACCTGCCGTAAGTAGGTATGGCTTCCATCAACGTTTACTTAAAATAAAAGATTCAGTTGTTTGTTATTTAATAAGGAAAACATTTGTAGATTCATACATAAATGGTCCTAAAACAAATTATCATTGGTTTGTAGAAACAAATTTTTGCCACATGTCCATCAACCTTAAAAAACCATTGGCATTAAGTCCATCCATTATGTCGTAACTTGAATTTCAATGAAATGTAAACAAAGAAATTCCTCTCGTCTAAAGACTGTATACAATATAATATAATAATCGGTGTGAAAGTTTACTCATTAATACATTTAATATTTTGTTTATTAACTATTGAGAATTAGTTCATTATTATATTAAAGCCTCAAAACTTTATACAGATTCTTTAAAAACCTAAGATCCAAGTTCTCTTAACCGACATCAAATTAACGATATCAACAAAACATAATACCCTCGGAAAACAACCTTTGAACCCCTAATTACGTGTATTTTCATGTTCTGAAGTGTACGAAATAATCCCGCTAATTGGGCTTATTTCCAGCAAAGAATATCTTAAGTATTGTTAAGGAAAATAGAGAATCAGTAAAATACTTCTTGTATTATAACTTCGTAATAATATTAATATTCACCACTTTAAAAGACGTTCAGCTGTTGTTCGAGTTTCATACACGCAAGAAAATCTTTCTGTTTTAGCGACTTCACAAAAACGTTATATTCTAAAAGATTTTCTAAAAGGTTCATAAAGGTATTTGGTTTTATGTCTTTTTACTGCGTGTACCTAGTGTGCCGATCTGGGTGTAATGATTGGGTGTCGGATGGACCGATGTTTTTAGATTCAAAAGCCGGTGCCAGTCATGTGGTCTTATTGAAGTTCGAGCGACATCTGACGGTTAGTTTTTGAGTTACTCCTAATAATGCGCATTGATAAATGAGTATTGATAATAATCGTAATTGACTGTGGAATTTGGAATATTGAAATCGGTGTATTTAATTGAAGTTGATTTTTTTTGTTAATTCACAAAGCTATTATACTCGTATGGAACCAGCTGCGCGGATGTCGCTCACAACCAATGTATACAAGTCTAGGAGGAGAAAATTAAAATTTTTAGTACGGAAACGCTTAGGTGATATAAGACGCGCATAATAAATGAACATGCTAGGAGTATATACAGAAAGTGGATTAAAATGACAATGGTTATAAAAATATTGTTACACTTTTACTTTAAAAAAATGTTAAGTGTACAATCGAAAAATTATTAGTTGAAATAATTTCACTGTTCAATATTTTATTCGTGAACGCGAAGATATAAAGAATTAAAATAAATTTGAGGAATAAGACAATTTTCGTATAAGGAAAATACGGTGCTGGAAGAATAAGGTTTTGGCCGCAATATACAACACATAGCAAGGACAAGCTCTAAAAAATAAAAAAAAATGAATCACTAATAAACAATTCAAAAATATTATTTTAAATTAATTGAAGTCATAAGCAGAATAGTTTTCCGTCTAATACTTATAGACCAAAACAAAATGCACGTGTACCATGTGAGTATGAGTTAAGAGTTAGATAGTTTATTGCCAATAATATAACTTAATGTATAAAATACGTTTATAAATTCAGAAGAGTATATAAAACATAGGCATGCCTTTCGCATAAACGGGAAGATCCGTCGGAAACCTGTACTAATGCTATAAATTGTAATTTAATAACACACGCCACATATCCTGGCAAAAACAGTAACAGAATATTAAATAAGATGTCAGATACCGTGAAACAGAAGCTTCACTGTAAATTGAATCAGATTATTGAATGAGTGCGCTGCGGTGTGTGGCGTAGGTTTGTCAGAGATATAGGACGACAGGAAGCACGTACCTACTCATATTAAATTGTCTGCGCGCATCAAAACAAGCTTTAAAGTTACTCAGTTAGCGCCGAGCAATGCAATATTGTCACCAGTAAAACGTAACTCTTCAAGGAAACGTTTCGAATTCACATTTATGTTTTAGTGTCTCCGAAGTTTGTTAGTAGTTTCTATTACATTAAGTTTAAAATTAACTACGGAAATGTTTGTGATAACAAAGGGTAATATTAAATTTAGTTGCCTCTCCGTCTATATATTACACCGTTCTTAAAACGTGTTTTTGTAATATGTGTTCATATATAGGTGACTTGTAGGCCACTAAGCAGTCACGTTTTAATTAGAATATTCAGTGGAAAATTCGATGACCTTCTTCAATAATGTTTCAAATACTGTCCTTAACACATCAAAGATTTAACCGGTTTTGGCAATGCAGGAATGATAGAGAAAGTTTTCTCCTTATTTGCATATGATGGAAATCTTAATTATGCTAATTTCTAGTCGATGGAGAAATCCAGAAGGATCTTGTAATATCTAGTAGTATTTTTTATGAATGTAAATATACCGAAGAATAATGAAACACAGGCGAGCGAATAGATAATTCATCTTATCAGTTGATTACTATTGTAAGCGGTTATGATCCTCAAGGACATGAAGTATATAAATAACAGTGATGCCAATTCGTGTAGCCAAATCCACGTTATTTCTATGAACATGCAAAAAATATTTAATCTATTCTCGAGGCATTTTCAATTATTTGTAACTGTTAAAATAGATACATAATCTAATTTAGCAAAATATATAAATACACCAAAGTAAAGTACTCGAAATAATCCTTAAACCATAAAAAGCATAAGGTTCAAAATGAACCTTACAAGCTACTTCAAGTAAACTGAAAGGCGAAAAGTAAATAAACGCTCGTAAAAACTCAACTTTTTCAGTATAATCCAGTGTACATGGCAACTTTATCGCAAAGGCTTACGTATACAGACGTAATACTGTTAGGAAATGGTTAGGAAACAGATTGACTTGCAGGACATGAGGGTTTCACGACGTATTTTGTGTTCTTGACATTTAGGGCGACCCATTTAAATTTGAAAGGGATGTGAGCTTTGCATGTTTATCGGATTAAAGGTTAAATCTTACTCGAGATTAGAAACAATGGTGGTACATATTTGTTGAAAAAAGTATATCTATCGTCCCGTGTTTGTCAGATTAATGATAAATCAAGTGATGAATGATTTTAAAAGAAATGATAACGTTGACTTATTATACATTTAGAATATTTCTGTTAATAACAAAATTATATGTTTAATGCATTAAGAGCACAGTACATATCTATATATTCATTACTCCTGTATACATATTTGTAGCAACTGTTTTAAACGATTGAATTTAATTTAAATTTAAGCATTTCTTCAAAGATTGCAATAAACGAATAACTTTCTAATTGATAGAAAATAACAATATTCTAACATTTTTTTTTGTGCAACTAGTCTTCAAACGTGGCAACAGCTTTATAACGGAAGTTGTTCACCGTCGCCCATTAGACGCTAAAGACATCATTAATGCGTGGCCGCCCTAAAAAGAAGAGAGAACATAAATAAACTAAAACAAATAAATAAAATAAACATACAATTTACAATCATCCCTGATATCTTTATTATATAATTCTTCTGTTCGTGTGTGTGTTACTGAACTACTAAACGGTTGGAATGATTATGATGTATTTTTACTGTGTTTAAATGGATTTTAGAATGGTTTAGATTCACAATTTGATAGAAATGAAATGTTTTTATATGCTGCAAGATAACATCTGTTACAGGGACGACATCTAGTAATTTAATACATAGTAATTGTTCTGGGTACTAAAGCACAAGTTTCACAAAACAATGCGAGGGCAAGATATATATAAAAATATCAAAATAGACTGTAGCTAAAAAATATCAAAAGACTTGATAATCAAGCGAAAAATAAACAACTCGTAAAAACAAAAGCGAATCCATTTCCATACCTGTCTCAGTGAAACGGCCAAAGTTTGCCGCTTTTCTACGTTGAATATGAATTAAAGTTAAATATGCTTTTGACATATTCACAATTGTTTTGTTTAATTTACGCGAAGAGTTCCCTATATTATATTTAAGGTGGTGTGTTGACCAAATAAACATATATTTTTAAACGGTATCTTCATTTATACTGATACGTAATATCGCGCATATAGCCTACATGTAATATGGTTGTAATAGATTTTCGTAACGTAATACGCTCCCACTATTCAAAGACCAGACCATCTTACCCAGGTCCCGTCCACTGTTAATCACTGGGTTATCTACCATACAGTGATGGTGTATTTCATATCGCTATCACCCTCGTTTCGAAATCTACCGTATATTTTTCATACTAAGCGACCCGGCCCACTTCGTTACGCCTAACAGTCAATGTATGATGATATAAATTGACATAACTTCTTTCTTTGTTATCCGATTTAAATGATTAGAGTCATTGAGGCCGTAGATATCTTCCCACCGCGTAAATTGTTAGTTTCTAACGCATTAGCCTTTGGTGTTTCTGGTGTCGATAGGGGACGGTAACCACTTATCATTATGTGGTTCGTCTGCTAAAGGTAAGTATTGTCCTGTGTTGTATGGTATTAGCCAGAGGAACACCTAGGGCTGCTCTTCGCTGTCACTAGCTCACCACTACACCAACACGAGTGCGGGCGCACGTCTGACCCGTACCGAGTCCTCTACTCGACTGACAGTTTATAGTTACCCCCTCTATCAGTGAACGTGGAACTATGTTAAGTATCTACTAAATGGATACAAACACTACTGTAAATTAGTAGTAACCATAGATCATACACTTATATACAGAAGTAGTAACTTTAAGGTAATCGTAACTAGCCATGGGCAACTTGTACATTTACCGCCTTATTACAAAATAAGGTTTAAACCACGATTATCAAGTATAGGCTTATCTTTCATACAATACTTTAAGCCAAGGTTTACTTTAGTTTAGTTTTTTGTTTAGTCCATGGTCTAATAGAAGTTTAAACCGGTATTGTAGCTAATCCACGTTTTATAATAAGGCTGTTAGTCTAAAAAATCATAATGTGAGAAGTAAAGCAGAATCTAACAATGTCGTTTAATACCCGAACACATTGTACGTACAGCTAATCCTTCTAAAACACGGTTCACTTGGAATTCCACCTCTTTATCAACCGAAACACAACACAAATGGAAATTAGACATTTTAGTTTCTCCGACTAGATACATAATCCACACAAATGCAAAGTACAAACGTAAAATTCTACTCAGGCTTTATATATTTACTTCTTGTTCTGATAACATTAAAGGAATGTGATGGTTCTAATATTTTAAGTTAATACTACTTATTCACATCACATTGTTTCATAATAATGAACTGAACAGAGTGTATTGTGTGACTGACTAAATATTTTAAAAAGTTATGCCTATTTTGACTACTTCAGACCTTTTGAAACTTTAAATAAAGTATTGCATTGCAATAAATGAATATTAGACAATTAGTTGAAGTTTCATGTTTCAATTAGTTACTTCAATAAATTTAAGTAACTTTGATATTTATTTAATACCCAAAATTGATTTTGAATAAGGTAAGCCATATTTTACCAAAGCGAAGCCGTCTAGTTCATTAATAAATAAAGTCGATAACAACGTTATTTGAATTCAAGTTTTATTTTCGTACATACAGGTCATTTTATGTCATTCTCATATCAGCAAAATCTTATCGTTAAATGGATCAAAGTTCAGCCTTCCGTGTTCGGAATCAAATTCGTATACACATCTGAAAGAAGGAAAAGAGAAAATTTTATATCATCAAAATTATCAAGAATTATTTATACTATACATAATTTGGAGACCTTGATAATTTGCCCTTGTAATAATATGTATAAGACAAATCTGGCACATCAGTTTATTTAACTCAGGGTTCTAGGTACAGAATTGTGATAACTATCGGCACACCATACGGGATGAAGTCGTGCGTCGGAACCGGGTGTGCGTAGGCATATGCGTTTTTTAATCTTACTCGTTCTGTTGTCGCTGGCTTATAGTTTTTGGAGCTTAAGGTCCGCTGGCTAGCTCGTCCGTATCATTCGTCATATCATTTGTAACTGCGCGCGGCAGTGGGCTCGCTAAAGCGCGTTACTATGAAACTTACGCTATACATATATGTATGTAACTTTCAGCACATGATAGTGGAAAAGCCATATACACTTCTTTTCAAATTGATTTATTCGACAACATGTCCATCACAAAAGTAGTCGCCACGTCTGAAGCAAATCTATACTATAGGAAAAGAAATCGCTATTTATCTGGCTCTTTACCGATCCAAACTTAATTTTAAATATTTTGCAGTCGCTTTAAAAACCGCATAAATTGATACAAACCACAGAGCGAATGGTTTATATCGCAACAATACTACGTGTTAATTTATTCCACACAACACCTAGGTAAAACAGCAGTAACAATTACTCATACGCCGTGCCAATTACTAAGCTAAACAGTGGGACCATTAGTATCTGTATGCAATCCAAATTAGAGTGTATTCAGTGTGCTAGTAATACTGTACTTGTGTGTTCTGCGCTTAATGTACAAACAAATTGTATTGTATCGTATTAAACAACTCACTCTATTGGGAATGGTGGGATCAAGAAAGTACTCATATTAATATTTTATTTATTTATACCCATCTCTAAGAAATGTTTAACGTCATTATTATAATATCACGTGTGTCCCACTAAAAGACCTGGGTCTCTCAGTGTAAAAGGTTATAAGCCAAGCCAAATAGAGACTGGCAAAGTTCATATTACTTTATTTACATTATGAAGTAATCATGGTATACTAATTTTCAACACAAAATCTTTCTTTACTATTAAATTATAAAACTAGCATATGAAAATAATACGGGTGTACAACACTCAAAGTTAAGGAAACTACTTTCTTATTTTTTTATTTTATTAGGGTAGCCCACAAGATAATACAGTGTTCTTAAAGATAAATTAATAAAATATTAAAATTTAAAACTAAATGTACTCTTAATTAAAGGCTACCACGGCATGTATTGTGGTTGAGCTCAGTTACATACTACACGTATTATATTAAAAAATATAAAACTAAAGCTTTAAATTGATAATCACGTTACAATTTAAAGTTAAATTTAACTTATTTATTCCTATAACGATTAATAAAATCTAACGGGAGTAACACTGCTTTTTTGCTTGATTTATTTATACATTTTCACAGGAATCTATATTCAACTTCTTTCAATTTCCATTGAAACAGTTTGAACTGAATGTCACAGGTAACTCATAGACATTTGTGACTTGACGTGAAGTCGTTTCAAAAATGCTTTCACAAAGCTTGCATATTGCTATATTTACTAGCAAATATCGACTTTATTTATTCAACCGAAAATCTAACAAACATTCACAGCTAAATAAGAGTTTTTAGTATACAAATATGCATCGCAAGGGTTTTCGACATGCGCCACTTAGTTTATTGCCCGGGGGCAAGGTACTGGCGCGTCGCCATTCCTAACGTGCGCCATTAATTTTAGATGACCCAACTTGTATGTGCGCTACATCTACACGCAGCACATACGCCACAAAGGAAACATATTTATGGAAATACAAACAAAAATGTTTACCTTTTACACGTTAATATTGTTGTTAAAACGCGTATTACCGAATACATTTCTAGCAGAAAGCGGTGCCTAATATTAACATTGTAGTTCGAATGGGCTTTCTGAAAACCTTTTGATCTACAAATTACACACTATTAACGCTTCTATTTATTTGTTTAGTAGAAATGTTAATCGATTAGTATTTTTTTTTTATTTAATATACATACATATTTTATAGGAATGTGCTAAATAATACACAAGTCAACTGCATATTAAAATTACCTATTATTGAAATACATCAAATCATTTCAATATCGGTACCTACTCGTATACAATTAAGTATAACATCGATCTCAATAATCCAAATGTACGTGTGCTATGAGTTTATTCGTGATTATATTTTATCATCGATTGGTACTTTAGTTTATGATTCATATAAAACTGTAATTTGTGCACGTCGTTTATCAAATTCTGTTGATTTAATGCTTCATGTGGGAAGTCATCATTGGAGCTATTCTTAAAATGGCCCATAGACGTTAAATGACTTATTTTCAATATACCTCCTTTAAGATGCCACATCTTGTGTGAAGTAAAATGCATAACTGAAAAGTTACTAAATATAACGTCGATTTCCTAAGATTTTAAACTTATGTCATTACGGACACTACATAAACATTTTAAATGCAAACTACATAATTGTATCGACAAAGTACATAAATTATGTTTTGAGAGGATTGTGAGGACCTGCTTTCATTTAAAATACGAGGTCATTTATACCTGAACATTCATAAATTGTACTTTTTTACATAGTTAATTTAGTATCGGTGCTCTAACCTGGACGGCTGAACGCTAGTAACAAATATTACTTGAGCGTTTCCGTACTTTGATGGGCGCCTTAAGCCGTCGGTACCGGTTATTAAATAAATAACAGTCGTCAAGCCATGTCAGAGGCCTTTGAGAAACAGACACATCCGACACTTGGGTTGGCCAATAACCCATTCACCAATCCGCACTGGAGCAGCGTGGTGGAGAATGCTCAAATCCTCCTCAGTGATTGTAGTATCCTGTGTCGAATGGTATTCGGAAGAGGTACACCTAGGGCTGCACTTCACTATCATTGAGCCAATACATCAACACGAGCGCGGGCGCACGTCTAACCCGTTCCGAGTCCTGTACTCGACTGACAGTTGACAGTTACCCCTCTGTCAGTGTACGTGAGACAATGTTAAGCATCTACTAAATAGATACAAACCCTACAGTGATGTCCCGTGCCGTGTAGTAGGCCATTAATGGGTAGGAGGCACATAGTTAATCCAACTTGCCTATTATACTGTGCTAGTTGCCACTCTATCCTAGTTCTCACATTACAAAACGTAGCACTCAGCGGGTAGGATTATCTCAATTTATGCATACCACCACCCTTAGAATTCTGTAGACGGTTACGATTAATTAACATATATGTTAATATAATGATGTAACGTCTGTTAATTTGACATGAAAACTAAATTATTTATCCCCGAAGTAATTTAGACAGCATAGAAATTATAAATCTTTATATTGTCGCTAGTCCGTTTATTAGGTTCTACTAAATACTTAAAAACTTATTGAAATATGACAACACTTATTGAAATTAATTGAAATGATGTTCACGCAATATGTTTCTGTCGAAGTATCCATAATCCATAATTATTAATTCTTAATATTGTAATTTGTGGACGAGTGATAAATTAAAATAATGTTTGACAGAATGTTATAACATCTATATTTTACTTATTAAGATATAAAAGTAGTGTATTAAAAACATGAAAGGGATAAGTACCTATATGAATAAAAAATATTTCAAATGCGGTTTCCTTGCCACCTAATAAAGTTTTCAAGAAGCAGAAGTTACTAGAATCATCCAAGAAGTTAGTAGATTTCTTTTAGGTATTGAGCAAATTGACGTCGATAATAATAAGTTTTTTACACCTGGCTCTATTCAGAATTATAATAATTACCTCAATGATGTATAATTAAGTAATTTGGATTTCAGAGAAAGGAAAACAGATAACAAGTTAAAGATAACATAATAAAAAGATTCTCAAATCTCCTGTTATCTTCAAATAGTATTTAAAGTGCTTTTAAGTAAACTTTAATGTAATATGGCCCATTTTGTTAAAAATTAAACGCTATGTTTTGCAAGGACGTAATCCTAATTTCTACATTTAAAATTTATCAATATTTGTTACAACGAAACATGGTTAGTAAACTCAATAGAATATTTTAGGGTTGCCTTATGAATGAAAAACACCAAACTATTGAAGAAAGTTGTTAATTACTTTCATTTAGTTATTCAATCGAACCTGGAAAGTACTATAAGTGTAAATCTACTTTAGATTTCGCTGAAGCTAAATTATAGGCAAAAGACATACTACTTTTTTGTTTTTATCAGTATAAAGTTGCTTTTAATTAATGAGTAATAATTTAATTTTTTTAAGTATATTGACCTGCATACAATTTTTATAGTTTTAAAGTTGCTTTTCAATAGATTTTTTTAATAACTTATATAGGTGTACATTATATTATTACATTTTACAAAAATACTAACAATAGTCAAATTTACCTTTTACCTTAATCTGTTTGTTTTACCAATAAACCCTTAACATTTATGATCAATGAAAATCAGAAATATTTTAATAACACGTAATATTCATTTAAAATAACACGAGAGTAAAAATGATCTCAGTAATATTACACAACCTTGATTCTATTTTCATGTAAATGTTAATATTAATTAAGTATGCCAATTAAGTTTAACATTGGTTTAACTACAAATTCATTTTGTCATTCAGCGTTCTGCCGAGCAGTGCTGTCGAAATTTGAGTGATTTCTAACACAGTTGATATCATGTTAAATTCATCAAATAATTATCTTGAAATGTTCATGTCTTGTACTTGTATTATGTATTCATATAAACATGTATTCATCGAAGGTTTACACGCAGTATAAATTCCCAATTTACTATATTTACTAATGTTAGGAGCGTAGTCAGGCTTGTTTGAAACACAATACATCAGAATGCTTTATACGTAAAATGTATTATAATATTTTATAATATTTTATGATTGTTTATGTATTCCCGTCTTATAATATTATTTGATACCTGTTGAAGGTTTATATTTTCGAATGTCACTGGCCCTTTATTTAATTGATACGGTCGTAAAAACTTTTTTTGAGGTATTTTCTGTCTATCCGAAGTCTAGACGACGCGAAAACCATTAAAAAAGTTAAGTGACAAGTACGTATCACTCCTTACTTATAACTACTCCGTTTCAACCCGGAAAACGCCTAAATGACTTTACTTAATAATTAACAAAAATAAAGTAAGTTACCCCTAAATATTAAAAATGTTTGACACTTGTTTCTGATGTGTGTGGATTCTCGAAGCGAAGAGAGTTAGATTATTAATATTAATATCTTCCATTCAAAACATAAAGCGCTCAAAAATTAATGGGGTGACGGCAACATTTAAAACATTAAAACAATCTGTTCAAAAAGAAAATTTATCATCAACTATTCTAAATAAATTAGTTATTCAAATCTAACTTGTTTTAAAATAACTAACTTTTTTCTGTTTACTTGTTAACAATTTTAACACTTTAAATAGCGTAGAATTGCAATAAATGTATCTATCTATCCGATGCCTATTGACATTCGCTATTAATAGATCCTCAATCTAGTTTACAGCCAGGCGCAGAAACAAATATTTGCCAACAACCGATTTTAGACAGATTGGCTTTATGATTTAATCATGAACTATCATCGTCATGCCGATATGTAGGTATAACAGTATTATGTGTTAATCTAATATGCATGTACTCGGAACATATGATATGCATTTAATAGGCTTAGTGTTCAGCCAAGCTTGAGTAACAACAATTACTTCGATTCAATTATTAATCAATTAATCAAGGCTTAAAAAATCGTTGAGTGCTCTCGGAAGTGACTTTGGACTCGAATGATGTCTTTACACATTTTTCGTCGACTAATGTAATTATTTAAGTATGGGTTTAAAACTCTCGTCTGTTTCTTAGTGACTTTGTATGATGTTTTGCCAACAATACACTTTATTTGATTTGAAAAATAATCATTAATCCATTTGAAAAATATTACACGCACGTTTAAGTCTAAGATTTCGGCATATTCAAAAGATAAATATTATACATGTATATTTATATTACATATATAAAGTGTATCACAAATACATTAAAAACATTCAATAGTGTCAATGTTGAGTTATGTTAAATAAGTTCTGAATGTCGGCCGTAGTATAATTATTGTTTTAAAACTTTTTAATCTCAGAAATGAATGAAGATCACATGAAGATCATATTTATCGAAACATTCAAAATCATTAACAGTGACTAAGAGCAGTAGTAAATTTGTACTCAATCAATTAATCAATACTTTAAAAAATATTTACTACCATGCTGAATTATAATACTCCAAAATAGACCCCAAAATAGACGGATAGAAAGACAAAAATTGTAAAAAAGTTATTTTGGTAGTATATGTATCGTGTATACAAACCTATGCATTTAGTAAAACATTAATTTTAATATTACAAACAGACACTCCAATTTCATTTATTTGTATAGATGATAGTTGGAAGGTTGAAGTGAATGATTGTGCCTACGTTGTATATTTAGTTTTGAACATTTTCTTATACATAAATTCCTCATCCAATATAATTGACCCTGATTTTCGGAGACCTGCTGTAAGTTATTTGTCATTATTAACATTGTCAACGCTTCATAAATTATAAACTTAGACCTTCCTTTTGATATATGATATTATGGTTAAAGCTTATAAGTACTTAGTAATTTCGGGTTTCTCGTCTTTCTGTAATATAATTTCTGATGATAAATACACAGTAAAATGGGAATATAGTTGCTTTGAGCCTTAATTTAGCGGAATTTTTATAATTTATTACAAATCGTCTGGAAGAAGAAGATCATTCGTCGGCAAAGTGCGGAGCCTGACTTACTTAAACTTTCTAAGGAGATGCAAGCACATTGTTCGCTTTAATAAATATTTATTAGGTACGAAAGTTAATATATTACTTATTTAGTGTAGTAAAAGTTTACTAAAAAACAGATTTGGCTCCCAATTTTTAGCTCTTCAGCTAATAAGTTTGCCGAACACTGATCTAGATTCATTCAGCAAATTGGTCAACTTTAATTCAGCAAAGTTTTGTAATTGAATTATCAGTTATTTATGTCATATAAAGATATCGTTAACAAGTGTAAAATAAGACTCATAAATGAATATTAAGCCGCTGTTACATTGTTCAACTTTCTGTAAAAGAGCTGAACGCTGAAACACGCGTCTACAAATATTAAAGGCTTCGCACTTGAAGCTCATATAAACTGTTAAATCAGTACATTGCAGCAATAAACCTTTGCACAGACTTGCTTTAACTGGGTACAAGTTAATTCATAACTTTCTGTTGCACTAACTTCAACACGCCAGTCTGAGTACTTTCATTCAAATGCCACATCACGAAATCCGAATATTTGTCTTATTCAAGAAGTTTATGTTTCGGATACAAAGTTTATTTGACAAAGTTGTAAACACACGCTAAAAGGATCACAGTAAACTTTATCTAAAACATAATTCTGAGTAGGTAAGAATTGTTATAGTTTACTAAAGTTCCTTTATCAATTTATCATTTACGTATGTATTTTATGCAAGAAAACAGCTAAAATTGAGTAAACTTGCAACTTGATGGTAATGTTACCTTAACAAATTTTCAAAATAATAAAATTCCAATACGTAGTCAATTACAAAGAAAACTGTCGAGTGTTCAGTAATGGTTTTCGGACCAGCAATGTAACATTAAACCAGCTGATACTGAGTCCATTAACCGTCAATAAGCGAGAAGTAGTCATAATTCGTCAGTTATTCAGCAGGCTATACGAGTATCACAAGTAAAGATAATTTACTTACAAATCATTTCTATATGAAGCTACTAGCAAAATCTACACCAAACTTTTTAGCGTCTTTTCATTTAATGAACGTTTTGAAATTAAACCTTTCTACTAATAAAAACATAACACTAAGTACAAAAATCTCCAGTTGTAGATAAATAAAACCATTACATTTATACAGTTTTCATCTGAGCCGCAGTGATTACTGAAGCAATTAAAACTGTTTACCTTCTTAATTATTTTCATTGAGTCTTCGGTCGGAAACTTTTGACCTCAAAACTGCTAGGGATAATTGTTGACGTCAGAGCTGAACTAATCCAAATGACACGGATCGATATATGGATACGAAGCAATAATCATTTTACCGTGCTATTGCCGCAATTTCGACCGTATTGGGGTGGTCTAGACGCAATCCTATGTATCGTGAGAGTTGATTGAAGCTTCCTCCTTGATGGTAGGACAAGTAGGTAGGTAATGGTTTCCACTCTGGACCGCCATTCGAAGAGTCCTGGGTTCGCTTCCCAGCGAAGCTGAAATTGGAATGAGTTTAAATTTCTGTTCTCGATCGGGGTGTTTGTGTGTCAGTGTTGTCCATGACACCCACGACACAGGGTATCCTAGTGTGGGGATATGAGTGTGTGGCGTTATTTATTTATATTATCAACATATTTATTTAGTCATTAATATTATTATCATCCTCTTACATCATTCAGTCGCCTAAAGGATCGTTCTGGCTGAGGGCTTGATAACGAATTCAAATGTTTTTATCCTCTACTTCCATGGTCAATAACGCATCGGTAATGCTTTTTTTATTGTTATCAAGTTAATATTAGTCTACTTTGCAACACTCAGCAAGTATAATGTATGATGGATACTCTTAGATATGCGTAGAACCTCCTTTCCTCTCATAAAGTTACATTCAGTTGCAATATATAAAAATATATTACTGTATAAAGTCAATTTATACTAACTTGATGCTTTTTGTGTATCTGGTGTCCCTGTCTGATTATCACTTACCATCACGTGACATGTTTGCTCGTTTGTCAGCAATTCACATCACTTTCTAGGTCATCGACTTATATACGTTAGTTTTTGTTCTAAAGCGTCATAAATGTTTAATGGTATCTCCAATGTTTGAGTGTACATTAAAGAGAGTGGCGATTACTTACCATTGATGTGGCCGTAAATGCGAGCGCTTTAAAGCCAATAAATCATCCTTCTACTGAGATTTTACTTAATTTAAATACCTGTCATAACAATATTATTCAATCGCTTTATTGTACATCTTTGTTAATAGCACTTAAAAAGGATTATGATAGATTTGTGAGTATTATTTAAGTTTATAGCTAATAATTCAAAAGATAGAGAAGGGGAAGCAGAAAATTCACTGGATTACTGATATCACGACTTTTATCAAAAGCATCGTACACAACATTGTAGAGATATTGTAACAGAATAATAATATACACTGGCACGAGCTATTCCAACATTGAATGAATGAGTTATATGGGCTGGTTATCTTATATATAATTGGTTAATTAAACGTTTGCTTCTTTTTCTAATACAATGCGGTTAAGCGAAGACTAAATTCAAGTGAATCTCCAGCTACTCGTACGTTTTATTTCAAAGTTTACAAGGATTCTGTAGTTACGAATGGAACTCTACTACTGCGAAGAATGCTATGATCGATATACTTAGATTATACATATATTAGGCTTTTATTTTCTATATAGATACATTCACATACATATATCTAGATACATTCTGAAAATTGGAAGCGGGTACATATGATAATATAACATACTATTTATACATACTGGTGATGCGGAGCGGTTACGGACAACTGGAACAGGCTGACTTACCTGGTCGGGATCTTCTTCTCTATCTTCTTCTCACAATATATCACGTCACAAGACACTTATATAGCGAATGTCACAGCGGATAGACTAGCGGTGCGGATCGCGGTCGA
>DWJN01001640.1:0-17338 GCA_018248895.1 Carystus phorcus
GTGTGTGGGGGTGCGGGGTGTGGGGTGTACGGTCGTGGTGCACCGGTGCTGATGGCGGCCGAGGGACAGCCCGCTCCTCCGGCGACCGTCGCGGCGGTGTTTTGCTGCGGCGTAGCTCTGATGAGAGGTTCTGTAAAAACAATGAGTGGAATAAAATCTTTTGTCATACCCATATCTCACAGTCAAATCTCTAACAAACTATTAAAGTCCCAATTTCAATATGGATCATTTTGGAATTGGTCGAACTTAAAAAACAGCTCTTAAATGTACAGGTATTTTCTTTTTTTCTTTATCAAACAAATTTTGGTTACTTTTACCACGTTTTCGTGTAGTTTTTCGTTTGTTTTAATAATATTGATCATTTTGGAATTGATCAATATTGATCATTTTGGATTTGGTCGAACTAACAGAATAACCCTTAAAGGCGCAGGTTTTCTCACTTTGTCGTTATCAAACAAATTTCTATTAATTTTACCACGTGTTCGTATAATCTTACGTTTACTTTTTTTAATTAAGAAATATTCTCAACAATATGTATAGTGTAAATATACCTATAATACCTATAAGAATTTGCTGCAGTCAATACACTTGACTCATCATCTGTTAGTGACCATCTGAACAATATTATCTTATATACTCAGCACTACTTATAAATGAACGAAAACAGCCATTAATAAAAGCGTAACGGCGAAAATCTATTCGAGGTAATAACACTTTATACGATGCGTATTAATTCTGATCTAAGAAAAGTCGAACCACTTAAGGCGATCATGTTTCAAATTGGACAGTTGTTGCGTCAGTGGCGCAGAACATTCACGACCGCACTGATTACATTCATTGAGCGCGAGTCACCAGTGGCCAGTTATTGACCACTGTGGCGAATCTCGAATAGGACTTTTTAACAAGTGACGTGACTGTGCGCATAAACATATGCCATTTTAAAGTTTCGTTGTGAATTAGCTCAATTGCTCATGGTTCTAAGGTACCGTGAATATCTAAACAAATTTCAAACGTAACGTTCTAAGGCGAATACGATCAGATATCTGAAAGACTGTCCTCAATATTTAACAAATGAATAAATAAACATGTGAACTAACTAAAAATAAAATACAAATTACAATACAAATTTTATGTGCTCTTAATTTAGCCGGATTCTAATAATGTCAAGCGTCGTTACCATTCATTTGCACATAGGATAGTACTTTCGCGAATACTTGGTATTTTAGCTCCGAATAAAAATGTAATAAATTACTATGCAACTGTTGTTATATATGCAATGTTATGTTACGTATGTACATATGTAACTTTTATATTCCTCCCAATAGATCCTATAAAGCTATAAACATAATAACGCATTCAATTGGTTTCAACTGCTTAGCTACAAAAAGTTACGAAATTACAGTGTTACTTGTTACTTTACTAAGTCATCAAGTTGACAGACAGTTGACATCTAAGGGCCGAGCCCAACAATCGTAGCAACTCTAAAAAAGTGTCAGACTTTACCAGAGACGAAACTGATCTCGAATTTGAACTTCCAAAGACGTAAGACGTCAAAAGACGGGGTGTGTGTCAACAAGGAAGCTCAAACGCGCATAGGACCGTTGATTCGCGCCACAGATATGTCTAATATCGTATTGGAATTTGTGATGTCGTTTGACCCCTGTTAACCCAGATTACGTTTCTCGGCGCCTGATTCGTCCTCGCCGGAGCCTGATTGTGTTGTGACACAAACTGTAATGTATTATGTGTTAACTCTTGCTGCAATCACGGCTAGCACAATTACAATGGATATGTTCGCCGAACTTACAATTTATTCGGAACGATTTGTGAGTTCGCTGGTTTGCGTTTGACGTTTTATTAGCGTTTCGGGAAACGCATTTCGGATTCACTATACGGTCTAAGCTTACGTTATTGTAAGCTGTATTTACGCTTGGTAATTTTTAACCTCAAAACTCTGCTTAAACTGAAATCATTTGTTTCATGTGTATTTATAAATACACTAATAACTTTGGGTTTGCCACTGTTTCAGAAAGATGCCATATAAAGAGAAGACAGCGAACGAAACTCCTCAGCGTATCATTTAAAACAATCTAAATATAAATTTATTTTCAATTACTAACTTCAGCATAACCGGTTATAGCTGTTTAATTATATATTCGACCTTGTCAATAGTATGTTCTTTGAATATCTTTATTACTTTTATATTATAGTATGTATAGGTGACATATTATAATCATGTCAAAAAAGCTGCCAAGTGAATTTACTCACTTCATGGTGGTAAAAAGAAGTTTTTTAACATTCTATTATTATTACTCTGCGATAAATATGTCTCCATGATAAATTTCAGCAACTTACCTGAGACAACTATATGGGTTCCCAATTAACTTCAGAACCCTGATGAATTTCAAACATAGCAAAGCCTTAATAACTTTTACAATTAGCCGCGTTGGAAAAGAAAATATAAGTTTCTGATCTTGTTTAATATATAATTAGGTCTACTAATTAGGAAACCTTACTTACCTAGATGAATTAAGTCAAATGACTTACTAGTTAAAAGTACACTTTCATTATCACCTATGTCAAGTAACTTCGGTAAATAAGTAACAAATACCTAGTAGTTGTGAAGAGTTTATTATTTGCATTAATAAATGGCAGCCTATATTCCGCCCAGAACATGATAAACAATGTATAAGTTCTTCATATGACGCAAGGAAACCAACCTTGGCACGTGTTGACAATTGTTACTCTCCACAAACTGAGATTGACAGATTAATGAGAACAAGATTCAAGACCTGCTGTAGATGGCGTTATGCGATCGAAACAATTAATCGATCAAAAATGCTTTTGAAACGAAATTAACCTTTTTTTTCATTTTTCAGTATTGATATGTAGAATTTGAAATCTCCAAGTCATCAGAAGCGTAGATTATTTTTTTTTATTTATTTAGACACCCCAAAAGCAGACCACAACCAAAGTGAATTATGAAAAAGATTGAATTGAAAAAAACCATTTTGTTAAAGATCATAGCAATAAAGTAATACATTTTATAACAAAATAATCATTTGTTTGAGAGCTTGAAAACCAGAATCAACTTTATTGTGTATTTTATTGATCTACAGCGCATTAATACGTTGTCTTACTGTTATCCATGACAGGTGGGTGCCACATACCATCGCGTGTTTTTTTTTAATGAATAATGCTACGCACTAATAGCCCAATACTAGAAATTTCTGTATCGTGGGTGCTATAAACAACACACAGACAAGGAGAATCACACAGACCAATAACAGAAATTTAAACTTATGTTCAAATTTCCACCTCGCTGGGAATCGACCCCAAGGCCCTTCGAACGGTGGTCTGGCATGTGACCATCGCGCTAAAACTGCTTGTTTGAAAGCTATTTACATAAAAAATATGCCTTTGGATTATAACTTAACTTTTATTTACGTTCTCAATAACAATATGAATCGATATTGACCTATTATATTGACATTTGTGAATGAACGTACTCGTATTATTAATTATTTAAGTCTTATTAATTCAGCCGCAGAATTGTTTATAGAACGATAGTGTTACCGGAAGCAAATAATCAATATGAAATATGTAACGTGGGAGTTATTTATTCCATACTTAGGAAATATAATTTTGCCTCAGAGATAAGGCAGAACGGTAAAGCGGAGATATTTTCCTACATCGCTATAAATTTGCGTTCAGTTCTCGAACACCGTGTTACATTATATCTTGTTTCAATACTTACATAGTAAAAGGAGGTCCTAATATATAATACTAGTAGACTCGGCCACGCGTTGCTGTGACTAAGGTTTACATACTCAATTTAGCAGACTAATGACCTTACACCGCCATCTATTAGAATCTTACGCAACTAATTCTTTGTAAGATATTGAACAATTAATTTGCAATAAAATAATATTGCGACTATAAATTGAGATGTAAGCTATCCTATCTTTCAAGTGGGATCAAACCGGACACGGTGTGCAAAATTTGATTAAAATCGGTTAAGTAGTTTAGGAGTCCATAGCGGACAAACACCGTGACATGTAATTTATATATGTTAAAACTAACTGTACCGGGCGCGCGTTGCTACGCTTATAACAAAAAATAAAGAAAAGTCAGCATATAGTATATCAACCATGTCCAATCGATATAATTTTGTCACTATAACTCTCTTCAGCGAATTTTGAACAAAGCTGATAAGGACATCGGTGCTCTATTTCCTACGATTTCAGAATCCAAAGGAATTAAGATATTTTTGTACCTTATTACAAAATGTTTAATCATTACTAACGCCTGTTCTCAACATGTTATCAACCAATAATATTCGTAAGTAGTAGTAATAACAGCTCTTATATTTTGTGAGTTTCTAAACAATTAACTTAATATAACAGATATAATATTGATAACGACCATTAACAGACTTAATATCCGAATATCTGAGATGCAAACGAGCACTCACGATTTGGGAGTACACATTTAGTTACACGGACCATTGCCATGGCGAGAAGAATATTCGAATATCAACCAAGTTATGTAATATTCAACAACATTAAATATATAAAATATTCGTTATTACATAACAAATAACACGGTTTATAAAATTAGCGCTGATAAGTAAATATTTAATAACACGTACACAAATAAAGCTTAACATCTGTCAGTACGTCACACGGATGTTACTAGATCGTAGGAATAATACGTATTTACATCAATCTCGACGAGAATGTATTTAGACACAAATATTGTAACTGTTCTTGTCATCATTGTTAAGTACTTATCTGCGTGTAAATATATGATGATAATTAGCTAAAAATACGTCATAATATTTTTGCATTAAGCTGTTTATGAGTCTACTTGCTAATAGATAGATATATAAAATAAGTTTAGTGATATAAACACGTATTACAGATATTGTTTTATAAAAAAGCTAGAATATTCTTCTATGTTGTAAAATTTTGTTACAAAGTGGTCGCTGACTTTAAACACCGTAATAATATTATTGTTATGTGTTTTTATTCAGTATATATATTTATTCAGTATACATATTTAACTTCTGTACGTGTTTGATTGCAAAAGTCGAAAAATAATTGATACAGGAAGTAAAATAAAAAGACATAATTTTTTTTCTGAAAAATAGTATATAATAGGTTTTTCTGATAATAAGTTAAGCTATATTCTAGACTATTAGACCCGGCTAACTTCGTTTCGCCTCACAGTCAATAAATGATTGACATAAATTAACATAACTTCTTTATTTGTTAACCGATTTAAATGAAAAAAACACTAAGTGTTAAGTGAAGCTGATCACAATATAATCCGGAAAACTGCATTCAAATCGAATAAGCTGTTTCTGATATTAGCGTGCACAAACATACAGACACACAGACAAAATGAAAAACCGTTGTTTTGGGTTCTCTTGCATATAAAAGCCCAAAAATATGAATTTTTAAATACATTTGCCATGTACAGACAACGATCAGATACAGTTTTATTATATTAATTTAAATTTAAAGATTTCATCCACACGTGTTACTCATATACACAGACACAGGTAATACATAACATGCAATAGAGAACAACAAATATTGCGATTAAAATAATCACAAAATTTACAGTAACCGCCGTTATCTGACGCAGATGGATACGGAGGCTGTTAACGGTGAAGAACAAACAGACCTAAACCACAAATTACGATAGTAACATTTACTATGGCATTACGTATTTTGTCTATCGCACTGAGCTCCGATTAATTTATGTTCCACTTATTTGTACGAGATAATGTTTAGGAACGCTTCGTATGAGTATTTGTATATCAAGGAGGCTTATCTTTTAATTCTCGAGCTGTCAACGCATCTCAGTACTGTTAGATATGTTACAGGTAATCGTTACAGATTCCAAGGAAATTGTGATGCTAAATTATTTTCTTAATATATATTTTTATTAATCATGCCGAAGATTGATTTCCAAGACGCTAGTAGACTACATAAAAAACTGAATATAAAATTTTTAAAACCTAATTGAATATCCTTTTCATAATAATTGGTCGAGTAATTTCGGCGTGAAAGCGCAACAAACAAACTTACAGTGACATGTATAATATTAGAATAACTATTAAGCTTACTTCAATTTATAGCATAATTTACACAAATTAGAAACATTTATTTAAATGGTTTGAAGCAGTAAAAACATTGAATATTCGAATCTCCATGGTAATGTGTGTAATAACTGCGGGAATAGATTAATTTTCAGGGATGAATAGAATATTAGAGACACCTACGGGATACAAGCTTTACATATCAAGTATTATCTGAACTGATATACAAAAATAAAAAAATAAAAAATTGGTCTGCATCGATAACAAAATCTACTTACACAAGAATATTAAACGTACTTATTTGTGCGTACAGTTTATTATTTGTATAGTTTTTCAGAGTAGGAAAAAAAACAAACATACAGGCATACAGGCAAACATCACGACGATTGTCAACAAAATATTAGCTAATTACATAAAAATACCAAAAGCGAACAACATAAACTTCTATCATCATTTTTTTAAAGAAAGAATTATATAGCAATAGTACACTGTTGAGAAATATTCTAACAGGCATATATGATTAATCATATAAATTTCAAATCCATTTATCGGTCTTAAAATACTGTTTTATTTCTTCATTCACCAAACAATAAAAACGTAAGCATTTTATAGCTAAAATGCCCTATGACTCCTATTGTTACCATTGAACTATCACAAAGTCTTTGGAAATTTCGTCATATCATAATAGTCCTATTAAAATATATTACATTGTTAAGGTAAATATAACATTTCAATGAATTAATTACTACTATTAACGTATCGGCTGTAACCATAAAGTTATTTTACTCGAATTATATTACTTTGACCTATTTGAATATGTATGTTGGTAAACGGACGGGCTTCACGATGGAAAATGGCCACTTGTAACAACTAAACCAACCAACCAAACCAACCAACCAAACCAACCAAACCAACCAAACCAACTAACCAAACCAATTAACGAAACCAACCAAATTTATCACCATTATGATGCCAACTCAAACCCAGTACAAGACAAGGATATCTAGTACATTAGAATCGTAGTCAAGCATTGATTTGTAATTAGTAAAATATTCATAATGCACTCAGAGAAAGGTTTCAATATCAAATAAAGAATTAGGTTGATTGATACTATTTATTATTTTCCCAATAATAACGTCAAAATTTTATATCATTAATTTGCCTTATAGTTTACTAGTAGACTCGGCCACGCGTTGCTGTAACTAAGGTTTACATACTCAATTTAGCAGACTTACTCCGCCATCTGTTAGAATCTTATGGAACTAATTATTTGTATATATATTAATCAAATAGTTTGCAATAAAATAATGTTGCGACTATACATTGAGATGTAAGCTATCCTATATTTTAAGTTGGATCAAACTGAACACGGTGTACTAAATTTGATTAAAATCGGTTAAGTAGTTTAGGAGTCCATCGCGGGCGAACACCGTGACACGTACTTTATATACATACATATATTAAGATTATCATTACAAGCGTAGGTACACCAACAGGTAATATAATTTAAAACATTATTTTTATTTTAAATATTTTAGAATTTTTCTAAGACTAAAAGAATCAAGGTGAAATGGCGTCGCTTTAAGCCTGTTTACACTGACTCCCGAGCGGTAGCCAGGTTTAAACATGCCTAATCCACACGAGGGCGGAATGCTGCCGCTCTTATCCGAGGTTTGTTTAGTGATGTCGATTCAAGGATTTGACGCAATTCCAGGTTTGTTTACGTTGAACATATGAATATCTTTATGGAATCGACTAGCATTATTTTTACATTATTTTCTATCAATATATACACAATATTATATCCTTAAAAATACCAATACAAAAGGTAGACATAACTACAAGAATCACACCAACAAACACAACACACGTCCTCACACACTCACACACACAAACACACACACACACACACACACACACACACATTGAACAATTTCAGCAACAAAATACTAGGCAAATTACAGCCACCCTTTATAAATTAACTCATAATAGCTAGCATAGAAACAGCACTAAATAACGAATAGCACTATTAAATTAACATGAACTTACGCTATAAATATACTTGATAATAACTGTACGTAGTGTATACTAGTATTGAATGGCAATGAAGGAAAGCGCGTAGCACGTAGTACGATAGATAAAGAAGTTAAGACGCCGCTGTAGATCGCAGATAGATAGACGTTTGGTATGCAAGTCGTTGCATGGTCCTTGTTCAGAGGAACGGGCGAGATGTTCAGGGTTTCTGATACTGTAACATGGTTACTAAAGCTGGTGGCTATAGGTTCATCTTTAAACAACTTTAGGGGTTAATTTATTTTTCACAAAACGATTGTGTATAATTTTATCTCGATTTTTGTTTTATTTAATATAAGTTAATGCTTGACATCAACCGCACGTAATGGTAAGAGATGGAGATCGCATTAACTTAGAAAAAGCCTATTTACTCTCCTCTTAAAGACTCCTACGTCGTAAGTAACCGGGAACACCGAAGCAGGCAGGCTATTCCAGTCCTTCGCGGTGCGCATAAAGAACGACGAAGCAACCCGTGTCGTTCGTACTGGCGAGGTGTTCACTACGTAAGGATGGATACTCGCCGTGCGTCGGGATGTTCGATGGAGAAACGGAGCTGGAGCAACGGAGCTAGAGGAACGGAGCTGGAGGAACTAGATCGATCCACCTTACTTTGTAACATACATATGTATTTTTGTGAAGAGATACATATGTATTTTGTAACATACATATGTATTTCTAAGGCTATCGATCAATTTAGTAGTTAGATAGTTTACGTTTTTATAGGAGTTAATCAAGCGAGGCAAATGGTTATAAGTGGTTGCTACTGCACACTGAAGGCATCACCAACCAGTTGCCAGTCCCATTCAGATTAAATTACTCGTAGAAATAACTAGATATATTAACGTCCGGATGTTTACTTCGACGTAAGCGATTACACACCACGTATCAACCGCAGTACAATTCCTTGATAAGTGTCTATCAAATTATTACAATTCAATAACATAGACGATGATATTTTTGTGATTCCCACATTCTAAATGAGTAAATTAAATATTTACTGCGGAAATGGCTGATATAGTGGTTACGAGAATTTGTTTTGAATGTCATTAATGTTATTATACAAAGTAAAAAGTACGATTAGCGTGACTTACATCTTATATACCAAATCCACCGTTTTATGAACCTTATGCTAATTGTTTTAAGGATTTTGTTTCCAAGGGTTTGGTAAAATCATTCAGTTTTGTTATTGCAATGTGTTAAACAAAACGTGTGTCAGCTAACCACCGCGGCACCGGTGTGTTCCCGCCAAAACATTACCACTGACATTGACGTTGTCAATTTTGACAGGTATAAAAAACCCCTAACAGAAATGCCGCGAATTGTTTTTCTCCGTTCTTAAAATCTTAATTTTGTTCTTTCTTTGACCGACAATGCATCAGTAACAGCTTGTGTTGTTTATAAATGGCCAACGGTGACTAAACATTTCATGGCTCGTCGGGTCATTTGTGGGCTATTTACAAAATAATTTAATTGAACTTATTCTACGGAAGAAAACATTTGGAGAACGGAATACATTAATATTCTCCACAGTACCTTTAAATTTTCGAAATTACGAATATACACCTGCTTGTATTAGTGAAGCAGAACATGAAACAGTATACTTATTGCTGCAAGAATTTTATATGAAACGCTTACCCAAACATATTCTTAATCGATTCCGTGTCTGAAATAGCGCGGACAATACAGAAATACCACTAAAGTATACGACAATTTATTTATCTGAAGATATATCTTGACCGAGAATCGAACCGAGGACCTTTCCATGCCACTCCTAACTAGACTCTATAGTCTAGTACCCTGTAAGCAATATACCATATATGTATATACTTCTTGTATATTACAAGTATTATAATAAACTACTATGAATATCATTTTCCTTTCCTCATTGCCAACAGCAGCGTTATCTTAATCCTTACTAATCGAATATTATGTAGCATTAAGGATTATAATACCGATTGTATTATCGATATTATTATTCTATACTTCATTGTGAAGGTATTACATATTACTAGAATCTGTGAACGGAAGAATGTCAATTGGAAACAATATTCTATACAGTATTAATACAATACATTCAATAATAAATACTTTCTACGATGAAAAAAGTCAAAAGTGTTTTACTATTTATTATTATAATATTTACTATAAATACGTAAGTTCGCTATGTTTTGTGTGTGTATATGCTTGTGTTGTATATTATCGAAGTAACTGTAGTATATTTATACTATAATTAAAAAACTTCAATGCTATACAAATTTATCACAGGAAAACTTGCAAAATATGTATATTAAAGAACTGATTATAAATGTTAATTCGTGCCTTCACTCCGTAGTGCGTAAGCCGATAAAACAGTGCGTTATAATTTAACCAAAGTGAAGAAACTCGTTGTTATCACATATTTTAGTTCGACAAATCCCAGTTGCATCACACTGAGGTCAAATCACAAAACATTCTATTATCTCAGAAGTTCAAGTCACGATGACGAAGATACGATGTTCGGTTTAGCAGAATTCGGTACAGTATGAGCAACCTATTAACACGGGCGCGCTACAATGGCGTAATTAGTGTCATTTGCACTATTTCTGAACGGGATAAACACAGGCGGCTATATTGAGGAACGAACGGCCAAATTGGAAGCAAATGGGTGAGGGCCCGAAGTGCTAACTCAATTTGTTCGGCTTTCGCTAACGTGCGAGCAATAAACGGAATATACCGACAAGAGTTGCTTCATCAGCTTCGTTTACTATTAACAGTTTCTAAGGTTTAGATTATAAGGTACTGAGTTGTTAAGTGTCTTCAAGCCATTAATTGTACACTATAAGGCATGGGTCTCTCTTTACCACTGAAGCGACTTAAAGCATACTCCACCACGCTGCACAAGTATGGTTTAGCGGAGGGTTCACTGATCACGTGGAGGCAGTTTTTATTATTCCCGAAGGCTTCCGACATTGACGACAGCTATCTATGATAAAACCGGCATCAACGGTTTAACGTGCCCTCAAAAGTACGGAAACTCAATAAATATTTGGTAATAGCGATAACCCATCCATATTGACCGCGTCCTCAATTGGTTAACTAACTCGTTCGCTTCTTATTATACACTTTACACTTAACGTTAGTTAATACAAATAATAGTTATTGAATTGAAATAACTATTTTAATAAAAATATTTGAGTAACTAACTAACAGAATATCCAATATAAATTTATTATTACAACAGATAATTTAACAACCACGTTGTTTTTATATATCTTCATACTATTCACGTAGTTTAAATCGACACCGTATCATTTAAAAATACGCAATCGAAAAAACATAACAATGCATTCCGTGATAAGCCGATAAACAATAAATCTGTGCGGCAATCGGCGTAATCCGCAGCTGAGCCGATATCGCGCTAATTAAGACACTATCGCACTAACTCGGCGATATCGCTGCAACCGGATAATCTAAACGTGCCTTATCGCCAACCCGACTATTTCATATATTCTATATATTCGCTTATTATTAAGTACTTTTCCTTTACTTCTAATCGCTTTCACACTCATATACGTAGGTTTCCCTGTGGCATAGGTGACACTGACATATGACTAACGACTCGAAAATAAACTGTCTGTCAAATAAATGTCTGTCTGACAGGAAACGAACCTGGGAACTCTAATTTTGGAAGTGTCATTAAATTAGTAGATAGTAAATTCCAAGGATCAGTAAAGCGATTTGTTAATGATTAAAAAAAGGCGTCAAAGTAAAGATTAAAAAATTAAATAATACATATACCTTTATATTATTTATATGTAAAAAAGACGAGAAAAAGGATAGTAATGACTATTATAAAAATTTAATTACATATTTTCCCTTTTCTTAAAATAAAAAAAAAACAACGCGAATAACTACCAGCTCCTGCTTCATTTTAAAATTTCGAGAAGTATGTAATTTGGAGATCGGTCAGAATTTCAAAAGTAAAAGTAAAATCTAATTCAATACCAGATGGATTAGTATTAAAGAAAATATAACATCACATAATTTAACATCACTTAAATCAACCATTATATATGAAACTTAGAATTTATGAACACCAAATCACGGTCACATCCGTGGACAATTTAAAAGACCGGTCTAACTGTAGTTTTGTGAATATAACAAACACAAAAAAGCACTAAATCCACGCGGCAAAGTAATCCCGGCCGATCCAAAGATATCGTGCTAATTATGACGTTATCGTACTAACGCGGCCGTATCGTTGCAATCGGATAATCTGAACGTGCCTTATCGCCCCGCGTGAGTGTTCACACATTAAGTGTGTTTCATGTATACTTTACCTCGAAACTGAACGTAAGATTGCTTTTTTTACTTAATTACACTGACAATAGACCAAAGTGAACAAAAAACAAAATAGACAATGTATGTATTAAAACAATATAATAATAATTTATAACTTTATATGTATAATTTTGTTCGTGTCACTGAATTACTAAACGGTTGGATCAATTTGGACGTTTTTTTATGTGAGTTTAAGTGGATTTAAGAATGGTTTAGATTTCAAATATAGATAAGAAAACAAAGGATAACATCTGTCCAATCCGCTAAATAGTATAATCTTTAAATTAATTACGATTACAGAATTCTTATTATTATAAATTTGAATATAAGTTTCTTTGCTATGCTTTCAGGCCAAAGATATTCAACCGTTTACCATGAAACTTTGTACAGATATTCTATCCTATTGCCTTTGGAATGAAAAGAAGATAGGATACATTTTATTAAAAAAATATATAAAAAAAATCTTTGATATTTATTTCTCGGGCTCCAACGCGAGCGAAGCTAAGCAAAAGTTAGTTTCACAAATAATCCTTGGCTAAACGGTCACAATAAAGTGGCAGTCATGTTTAACTATTATTAAGGTTAAGATAAAAACGTTAAGTGAATTGCGAGGTAGAGACAATATCTATATCATATCAATATCTACTCGTGGTCTTAGATCGCAACCAACAAAAAGGATTGAAATAGCCTGCCTCGGTGTTCCCAACTACTTACGACGTGGGAGTCTTCAAGAGGAGAGTGAATAGGCTATTATTAAGTTAGTGCATCCACCATTTTTTACTTCTTCGCCACTTACTATCAGGTGGGGTTGAGGTTGAGGCATTAATTAACATAGAATGTGTTTGTGTACAATAACTAACACACGGTAGTAGTGCAACTTTTTTGGTGAAGACCTTTCAAACACGAGAATGTGTAACGTATGCTATCTCATTCTTTCGTCCTATTTATTTATAAGTCGGTCTCTGTCGTGACGCATTTTCGTTTCTTCAAGTTTCAAATAACGAGTCTAAAGAAGTTTCACTTCGAAAACTTTAAACTCCTGCACTGAGTTATACTACTACTATAACTCTTCCTCTTCTCCTCTTAAGATTTCTATAGAACTATCCCATTATCCCACAAGTATACAGCAATCAGTACCTAATCTCAGCCAACTCGATAATATTGTACTGATTAAGTTTAGTGTCACGGTAAACGACGAGCGGCCATGTTGCCATCACTTGAGCGTTTCTTATCACCTCATTGTACGATACATACAATGTCACGGCATATTCCATTATAATAAGGTCGCACTGAAAATCAGCGCTATGTTTCCGAAGATACTGGAACATTGTTATCAACGTTCATATGAGTAATAAGGTACTTATTCTCTTTTTTTAATAAACTTTGTCCATGAATTGTATTTTTGTAGCAACCAATAAGGTAGGCTCAATATGTAATTTTTAAGACATTGATATTAAATTTAAATTTAAAGAAAGAACAGGGCCGTTTTGGGAAATTTCCAGGAATATTGATCAGGTCAATCTAGTATCTTTATCTTCAGAATTAATAGGTTATCAATATAAAATAATATAACAATTCTATACATTTCGATCCATTATGAAACATGACTTTAACCCATTAACTGTAAGAGAAAAACACCTGGAGCATAGTCGACCACGTTACCCCAGCATTCATTAAAAGCAGGTAGGTACTAGGTACGTAGAAAAAACATCTATAATTATATAAACGTAACAAAGTAAAGCACTCACTGTAACTCAGTATATCAACTTTAAATGATAATTTTACAAAGATAAAATCAATTCACGGATTTGATAGATATTTTCCATATCTTGATAAACACTCAAGGTATTTCCACTTAAGGCGCTAACTGTCCATCAGCAGATTATTATTCGCCGTGATGATTATCTCCAATTAATACTCGAGTAGCTCCGATTAACTGAAATAACCCAGTTAGGCCACTTGCAACTGAATTATACAGATATCAAGACTATCAATGCGCTTGAATAATCGAATCGATTGTCCTCAACGATACCTACCGTGACATGTGTCATAAATTATGCAATGTTGCAGTAATTTATAAGGAGCGTCTACCGCCCCGAGGAGGAACTTTTGAACGCTGGGAACAAAAAAGCTATCAATGGGGCCGCGAGAGCGAACGGAGCGCATTAGATATTGTTGACAAAACTTCCTTCTTCATTAATATGCATCGACAGGTAATGTTGCGGACGTGGCTGCGCCCGCCGCCGCGACCGCAGACTACATTTTCGCATGCGCGACACATCCATGCAAAATTTTAGGCGGGATGCGTTTGCTGATGTAAGAAGCCTCCAGTAAAAGTAGTCATACTTTCCATTATCGCCTCTTTGTCTTCGCGGCGCGCGGTCTGCGAGTTAGACAGGGAAGGACGGTAGCCGCCTTTGGACACTGCACTACGCATTCGGTAAAAGCGGGTTTTGACGACCGCCGGCGCACATTCCCATGCAAGGTATGCCCGCGGGAGCTATGTCGGCAATTTAAATATTACGGCTACTCAAAAACGTGAGATGTTGGTAGCAAGAAAGCCCGTGTGGGCTCCCGTCTCGCCGAAATTCGGATACACTGAATCTGACTTAAGAATACACATTATAATTAGCGGCGACATTTTTTAGTAATTAAATTGTACTTTTCTGCGGTAACCCCGTGAAACGAATGCAATTAATAATTTCGAAGCAGTGCAGCCGAATTTAATATGGATGTTTAATGTCGATAAAAAGCGGGGACTTGTTAGCAGCGCGGCTGATGTGGAGATTACGCGCTATAAAAATTCCCGGGGTCTCGAAACGTCATTCCTGCTCGCGGAGGTATCACGAGTCGTGCGAGTCGCGGTGTGGTAAACACCCAGGTTGAGTACAGCGGCCATTCCCATGTCGGTACCAAAAAATAATATTCAAATGGATTCACGCGCGCGCGCCACCGTCCGAATTTTGCAAGCTCTTTTGATGCGCCCGCGCCGATTCCGGCAAATCCGTCGCGTCGGAAGTGCGTGGCGCGCGCCGCCCCGCCGCCGTTGATGTGTCGATATGCTCACATGGAGTCGTTGACCTCGATCGAGACCCTCGATAATAGGTATCACTGTTATTGGTGCGATTAAGAAGCCGCGCAACACCTATTATTCCACGCGGTTCAGCCTATTCCGCTCCAAAGCTAGGCCGCAATTCGCAGGCAGAACACACGATCCATATGACCGTTACAAATATAGTTTACTAAGTTTTTTATGAATGATATAAAGAGCGTCGACTGGTGCCGTCTGAAATAATAATTTGAATGTAAATTGGGACCGTTACTGTCTGGTCCGTCTAAATATTGTCGATGTAAAAGTAATAATTGTGCAAATTATCGACATTAGGTATTCCTCTCACTAATCCGAATGAAACGTATACGGTCACACAATGCACTTATTATTCGACAGTTCTGTTTCTAAGTAAAGTGCATACGGATTGAATACGGCGTTGATATGACGTGTGCGTCTGCCCTTCGAATGACTGAATATCAGTTACAATGAAACGGGTTTAACTTGAACGTGAAATTATTTAAATAGGCTACATTATATCGTATCTATTACGGTACCATACAATGTATATGTCCGGCTAATATGAATACTAGCTAAACTAACCACGCTTCGTGATGAATAGGACATATTCCATAGTATTAAGCAATATACACCTATATATAGAAATATATATAAGTATATTACAATTACTATGAAAAACATACATATACAAACTCTTTCATAACAAAGTAAATTCAACACCTTTTCCAGTTTTGTGGCCAGAAACATACGAAAATTGAATTTTTATAGATAAAGATATATCTCTGACGCGGCTTCAATTTTATGTAATGGATATCTACTTGTAATAATACACAAATATAAACAAAAAACGTACCATATATCTTCGGTTAGCCATAATTCTGAGGACTGACAATAATTGTCAGAAAACAATTCAAGATATCTGGTTTTAAGATGGAAAGCTCACAATCGCGCTTTTTGTTTCATACTTCAAACGTGTCGGGAACTCAAAACAGAGGGATTCTGTTAAAGCAATTAGAGTGAATCTTTCTTGTAAGTGAGGTAGCGATTACCTGCCTTTTATAACTTTGACAATGAATAAGAAATCCGGGTCTGGCCGCTTTTGTTTATCCCATTACGTCAGTTTAGCCGTCGTAAACAATCAATAGCAAACAGGATCATCACCTTAACGGTAACAACCCTGCTCTGAATGGTATCTACCTGAATTTTAGATTTATGACGCGTTTGAAAGAATCAACACGGCTTAGAAGGATAGGATGGGATATAATGTTTTTAAAACGCTTTTGAAATTTTGACGCTTGCGATTTTGTTAACAAATTTAACTAGAGCCAGTTGAGGCATTAAGCCGACAGTTAAAGCGATAGCGCTTGATTTTTACGGATTAAAATAAATCTGTTTGTAAATAACAAATTATGATCACAGAAAAGTAACAAAAAACACAATGCAGAATATCAAAGCAATCGTTGAGTAAAATCAGAGCAGGTATACATATATATTTTACTAGTTGACCCAGCAGACGTTGTTCTGCAACATTATAACCTAACAGACCCGGCCACGCGTTGCTGTGGCTAAGGTTTACATGCTCAATTTAGCAGACTTACTCCGCCATCTGTTATAATCTTATGGAAGTAATTCTTTGTGAGATATTAAACAAATCATTTGCAATAAAATAATATTTCGACTATAAATTATGATGTTACCTATCCTATCTTTTAAGTTGGATCAAACTGGACACGGTGTACTAAATTTGATTAAAATCGGTTAAGTAG
>DWJN01001641.1:0-17334 GCA_018248895.1 Carystus phorcus
GTCCATGGGCGACGGTGATCACTTACCATCAGGTGACCCGTCTGCTCGTTTGCCTGCTTACGGCATAAAAAAAAAAATAAGTGTGCCGTCAATTTACATAGAAATAATGGGTCGACTGTGCAAATAAATCGGCGAGTAGGTATATAACAGGAATCTGAAATTGAGCCGGAACGCTGGTATTTTCACCAACACAAAGCCGTAGTTACCGTGAAAGGATCACGTGTAACGAGATACGGCTGTTAGACTAATTTAGGTGGAAGATCATCCACGTAATTAATCCACTTATCAAGAACCCGTGCAGAGCTCGCTTTGAAACTGGATGCTCGACTAGGTTCGCCGCTTCAGACTTTGCCTGGCATCCCTCGTCGGTACTCGAGCCCCACTACACTTACTAAAAGTTTCTTATGTTATGTACGCGTTTACTTTATACATATTCAAGTTCGAGTACGCTAATACAATTTGAATAGAACTGTTGCGTAGCTATCGACAATACATCTTTCATATATAAAGAGCAATGTTTGTTTTTTATTTGTCCTTTACGCTCCGAAATGGTAGGAGATAAGGCACTGGTCTTTAGAAATTTTGTACAGAATTTGCAGAAGGTTTTGATTGGATGATTTAGATTAACAATTTTTAAAATGGAATGGATAATGGTTCGAATCGCTATCACGAATCCGTTATAGTTATTTTATATTTTATTATTATTCAAACCGGATATTTAATTTCTTTTTACTATTTAATAAAAAAAAATGTTTTTGTTTTTTACCTCAATACGCGGTTTATGTATGAAAATGTGTTCTTGGTAGATGTGCAATAAAATCTCGTAAATAAACTTCAAGTTTCCAAATATAATGAATGGTAATAACATGTTTGGCATAAAAAAATCCGTACATCGTGAAGTTTCAATTGCAGTATGAAATGGCAGAAATGCATCGGACACATGAACGTAGCTATTGTGTGAATTACGCACACCGAAATAACGTGCTAATTAAAAACATGTACTATGTACATGTTTTTATGTACGTGGCGTTTTTATACGGACCCCAACGTTGAAAGGTTCAGATCGACCGGCTTAGGGGAATCTGAATATGTCCTGATTAAGTTCATTCATAGCACACAGGATTTGGATTCGATTGAATGCCTCTTGATGAAATGAACTCCTTGTCTGCGTTATTGTCCAATTGTCAAATTTCTTTTGGCTGTGCCGCTGTAGCTCAGCTACATACACGTTGTACATTTAGTAAGAGTAAATTTGAGTATTGAACGATGATAACAGTACGAGTAAAGATATAAGTAGCGTGTTTTCTTAGTTTTCTGTTTTTTTACTAATTGCTTGGTGAGTGCCGCAATTTCGACTGTGGAAATATTGGATTGCCACGAAGAATTTTGAATTTTGAGTTTTCAGTGAATTATTTTCTACGTTAAAGAGACAAGGAATAAGATCTGATAAGGGTTTTTTTTATTTATTATTTTATTTAGAAGTATTTCATGTTGTATTACGCACAGCCTAGTATCTAATCATAATACATAAAAATAATGTTTTTATGTTTATGTTATGTTTTTATGTTAATCATAATATATACTTACCGCTGGTTTCTGAAAGGCTGATCAACGAAAAAGTGACCAATAAACTGTCAAATATATTGTCAAACGTCAATTATGTCTTTTTAATTGCATAATTGATCATTTAAACAGAGCTCTCAAATTTGACTTCAAATCGTTTGTGAAATGCAATTTTATTTTTTGATTTATTCTCTAATAACGTTTCGGAAACTCGAACTAATTTGACAGAGCTACTAAGTTAACACGTCGATTACTTTACCAATATTTTAATAAGCCTTTCATAAACCGGCAGTAAAGTGTACTTACCAATGAAATTGCAATCGATTTTATTATTGGAAGGTATTTATGGTATGATATACTCTGATACACGAAAATTAAATTTTAATTACAGGAAATGAAATTAAATTTATAACTAATTGGTGGGATCGAATCGGAACGGTTAACGTGCGTTCATGGGTCGGTGGCACGCATCGATTTAATCAAATGTCCATCAGATATCACTTACTACATATACGAACAGTGTCCCTTATTACTTTGTTTTAATACGGATAAATGTATAAAAAAAATTTAAAGTAAAAAACTTTTTAAAGACATGCTTTTATTCAAATGATGTAAAAGGAATAAAATAAACTTTTACTCTCAACATATAAAGTCAGTACACAATTTAAAGAATATAAAATCTTGTCCTTGCACCACCATGCATTGTCATCCAAACTAAATGTGTATACAAAATTTCAGCTCAATCGGTTGAAGATATCTGCTTCAAAATTGAGTTGCAAGATTCCACACAAACAAACATACATACATTGGAAGTTAAATAAAAGCTTTAGTAATACGGATACGGGATACGGATAAAAATATAAATATAGATCTGTAAATAAAAGATAATAAAAGTACTATAAAGCAATATCAGCAGATTTTTTTGGAACTTTTGTCTGCCTGCGAAAATGGCGGATACCTCTAAACAGTTTAGGATGATATATGTAAATAATAGCTCATTTTTTAATTAATAACAATCTATATATGAGGGTAAATACCGTCTTTCTTGTAAACGCATACTTAAATAAGTATGCGTTTACAAAACCGAAGTTATTTACTAAAAATAAATAAAATATTCCTGTAATATTTCTTAATATTTTGTCTATTTGACGAAAATTGATTGACTAAATCTATAAACTATATAAAAAAGTATGTAATTGTATTTTATCGTTTATTTATAAAAGACGACCGCTGAATTAGTTTATCGAATCGAATTGGTCTTAAAGTTTCGAAGATGTGTACTTACAAAAATAAACTTATAAATACTGTCATTCAGGTCAAGAGATTTTTTTAAAATGCCACTACAAACTAAAATATATAAAACGCCAGTCGGAAATCGAATCAAGGACGGAAAACTAGCATGAAGCAATGTTAATTTGCTATGTTACTTACATTTAGGCGAGACTCGTACATGTCCTACCAAACGTAAAACTGTGGTCCCTCTACTTTCAGTAATAGTAATTTAATTATAATTAGTGTATTCGAAACTGAAATACAGCAGGAATGTATTGCAACATCTTGTTTAAATTCTGACGAATAACGTGATGTGAACTATTTTGTAATTAAATTATTTCATCCGTTCATTCTCCACTCGTTGATGTTGCGTTCAGAATAAATAATGATGGATGATTTTTAGTTATAATTATACGTGGTACGCATGTATCCGAAAATTCCAGTTAATTAACGATGTTTTGGAAATTATAAGATTTCTAGTATTACGTCCTACGTTAAATAAATTAACGAATTTATACATTGTTAACAAATTGTATGTGTAAACATTGCGCATCGGTATTCCTATACGCGCCTAAATTTGTAGACTATTAGGTATTATTCTTATATTTATAACAATACCACTAATCTGTCCTCGTTTGGCGTCAGGTTTATACCTACCTTAAGTGCCTATCCCCGAAACATTGCTAATATTTTTTAACAGGCGTTATACAAATTTCATGTTTTCATTTTACGATGACACTAGTACTAACGATAATGTATTTTGTAGACCGATATTTACATCGGCTGAACGATCGTACGAACGGATGATGGCGGCGGTTTCATTACATTTCATCGTTCTTACGGTTTGAACCTTGTAATTACCCACTACAAGGGTCTCTTGCCATCACTGAGCTCTAAAACATACTCCACACTATTTTATTGTGGATTGGTTAGTAGCCAATCCAAGTGAAGCAAAATACAAACGGATTAGTCACGTCGAGAGCGTCTGTTGAAGCATCTATTAATCCAAACTGCTTATTAATCCTAAGAGTATTTTTAAATATTTTTAAAGTTGGCCAGTGAAGTAAAAAAACCTATTACCTATTATATATGAGTACCATCTGAATTAAACTTGGTAATAGCCCAACATCTTCTATCCATTGTTCAGTAGATTGCACCACGAACAGGATCAGATTCGCGTGTACTCAAAATCAAAGGAGTCCTTATTCCAAAAATTATTGTATCAATGAATAGTTTAATATTAATCAACGTTGCTTACATACAGGTTCACTTGACAATAGAGTGCCTAAAACAGTAATGCAATACCGATAACAATGCGGATTACTGTGACGTCAGACTAATGAGAGCATAACATGATGCGCCTAATCCCAAATCTGTTGTTTATAACCGAGCTGCCTGCGGACGCTCGTTAGTTTTATTTGACGGCATAGAACAAGTCAGTTTCAATGACCTTTATTTGACGGCATACAACATGTAAGAACATGTCAGTGTGTTGTTTACCGATGGTGTAATTAGATAGGAGGCTAAAGGGCAGAGTTAGAATGTACCAGAGTATTCGCTAACGTGTTAGTGTTTAATAAGGATGCGGTGAACTTATTAGTTAACCGTCTCTTGGAATGACAATCACCAAGTTAAAAATACTTCACGGTTAAATTAGCGAGGACAGACAGGTAAATAAACTTTTGAACCAACAAGGACAGTCGATTTTCTAATACACCATTAATTTCTTCGATAGTTCATTTACCGAGGAAGGCTATAGCTTATGTTAAAAAAATATATACATAATATGGTTAAACGTCCTCTTCGAGGGATCTACCTATTATCTAAGCAATCTTAACATTGAATGTACCTTATTTGTACGTAATGTATCTTTATTGAGTAAGATTGAAGCAATATAAAAAATAAAAAAAGTGTTGCTAATTCTATCTAATCTACAAGTATTTCAACATATTGAACTAATTTGAAACCCGCACTTTAATAGACACAATCCGCCTTCTGCGCGCCTTAAATTTATTTCGGCTAAAAATATGCATTATGTGGTGGTGATAGAGTTCATGTTTATATCACTTTGTCGCGTGGCTTTTACACTGCGTCAATAGGTTTTGAACGTAAATGATAGTAAAAACGACTTAACTACGTACTGCGTTTTAAAATTATACTTGGATGTTTTATTGCTTACTACGCTCTATAAACGTAGTTGAAACTGACAGCTAGCCGTGGATAGACAGGTAGGTAATAACATTGGCATGTTGTGTGATTAGAAGTGTCATGCTTTGCGCTCGATTAATAAGACGTCAGTCGGATGGCCGCCTTTTCTGTTTGCACCCACGAGTACCTACGTTTACCGCATCGTTAATGTACTTGATTATTTTTTTTTATTAAAGTTATTACTGATAAATAATTCTATTGTCACAAATTATAAAATCTTTAGACTTATTACTTTTTTATGTTCACATATAAATATATTTGTAACCTGCCCTTATTTCGCTTTGTGAAACTGCCTTAGTACTTCCATTCGAAATAATAACTGCGCAATGGTGGCGATGCTGGACTGCCGTTGGAAGGGTATTCTGATCAATTCCCAGCGAGGCAACAGGCACACAGAGGACTTTGAATTTGTGTTCTATCTTTACTTGTGTTTGTGTGTGGTCTATGGCACCCACGACACGTTAATAATAATAATAGCGTTATTAATTTAACTTCCGAAACACGAAGCATAAGAATGGTATAAGTTGTTTATTCGTTTAGTAGTTTTTGCAGTTAGGCCGGACAAAAAATACCCCTAATTTATTAGGTTTATTTCGAAAAACAACTGATTTCGATTCTTATGTATTGATTGGATTAGTTTGGTCCTGATGTCACCTTAAGTGAAGGATAGAAGATTTTAATTAAAACATAAAAAAGGTTTTTTTATGTTGTTGTATGTAATGAAAACAAAGAAAAGATAATGTTGGACTTAAAGTATTATATAACAAAGAAGCGAGCAGTTTCTCCATAGTTAGTTGATATCGTATTGCATGGGATTCTTTGAAGCCTGACTAGTATAAGCGGATAAGGACGCATACCTCATCAGACGGCACCGTTTAAAACCCGCTAGAAGATTACTTTAAAATGTTTTACTATAATTTATATACACACCATTGTTTTGTATTTCGAAAATGATGTTTTAAACATGTTTAAAAATAATTAAGTGAGTCATAATGTTACAGTAACATAACTTGGCAACTTCAATTTAGTTTACAAAAATGCGTGTATTCTAAAAGACAGTAGCAAAATTTTAAGGATCTTTTTGTTATTCGAACCATTTTAATGATCCTATCTTGTGCGATTCCAGATGTTCATTTGTAACCTTGAATTTATATTTTCGGGCGTAGAAAACATCATTTCACAACTCAACACTAGAGCTTCTAAGGGCATATTTTATTTAGGGTGTAAAATGGTATCATAGAATTTATGTAATATACATATATATATATGGTATAGTTTTATGGTATAGTTTGCCATATATAACATATGGTATAGTTCTATCCTCCTTGTCAAAAACCAATGACAGTTCTTATTTTTTTAATAGCATACTGATTTGACTAATACTTGAATTTATCATACGTTGGAATGTAAAATACATGATTAGGGTAATGAAACGGCGAATTGGAGATGTGATTTCTGTAAGGATGAGATCCTTAAAGTACTGAATACTTAGGTAACCTCAACTGAAATTTTAATTTACAAGACCCGAAGTATTATATTTAGTGTTTATACAATTAAGTACTGTGACAAATTGCTTGGCCGTAACATATTCCTGGGAAGGCTCAACACAGCGCTGTCTAACATTTCCGCTTGTCGGAAAGCATCATTATATTTGACATTTTACGATTAACTGTACGTTTATCATGTCAATTCTAACAGGCCATAACTCAAAATAATAAGTTATACTTACTAGACTATTAGTAGCCAATCTATATCTACGTAATAATAAAACTGTATTGATCGAGGTTTGTATATTGAATTTGAAATCGCTATGTAGCGATAAGGCCGCCTATACTTGTTTGTTTCCATTTCTCCTTGAGTAATTTTCTGTGTATTCTTTGGGGTACAAACTAAAAGTGTTTATATATATATACCTATATATGGAAAACATTTGAGACCTAATATTTGTTGTATTTTTTTGTTTATTTATTTGTATGGGTGCATTTGTTCTCGTTTATGTCAACTAACCAGCTAATGGTTTAACACTTTCAGATGGAGTTTTGTTTCAATTGAACCATAAGATTCTCTTAAAATACCGTAAATTTGTTAATCCTCAATTATACCCAGGTCTTAACACCTTCATATTATAAGCGAAAACCCATGAGAGGAATTATGACACGTCGCGATGACGGCAATTATCGACTTATCCTCATGACAAGCAATTATTGATGCATCTATTTTCCCTATGTTAATAATATTACACAATATTTGAAAATTATTATGAGGAAAAATTCGTATGAGTCGTTATGGATTCTACGCGATTTATTATTTCCCTCAGCAGTTTACCATTCATTGAAGACAAGAGATAGTCCTTGTTGAGTTATGAATGGACAAATGTATAGTAATTCCGAGAATTATCCTGTTTTGACCAGCGTTAGTCATACTCGTGTGTTGTGGTTTGATAGAAATATTAATTGACAACATTTAGCATTGACATGGACGTACTTACTCGTTCAATGTGTCACTTCATTGTTTCAATACCTTATTATTTTTGTGTAACAACTCACTATTTTTCACTCTTAAGCATTTAGAGTTATTACTAAATAAAAATTAAGATTTATATTTTATAGATTTATACTTTATTTAATTGCATATAGTATTGTCAATGGAAACTTAAAACAAAATTATCAGGAAAAACTGTATATTGCAAAGCTTTTGATTGACGATTTAAAATTTAGTTTACATAGCTTAGTTATCAATACGGAAACATTTCTTTTAATTATCTGTCTGTTCTCAGTCAATTACTACTATTAATTGTAGTATGCAAAAAACGAAGCAGAGAAACTGACAGACAGGCTAGACACCATGGACAGACAGAATACTGACATACACTAAATACATAAATAGATAAATAACATCACAACAAATCATTAAATACAGACTTAGAAATACTAGTTTTTTTATTTAGCCTACATCATTAAGTTAATAATAATATGTTATTTAAGAAAGTATGTATGAAATGAACAGTATGCAGGGCCGTCATTACGGAAACCGCATCGGTCAGCCATTGCACCAATAATACGCTCAATTAATTAGCGAACCGAGTGACGTGTTCGACGTACTTACCTAATTAATGTTCCAGAACCGAACCAACAATACGGCTGTTATTATAATACCACTGACTGCCACTGATTGAGTTAACCTCACAACCAAAGTCACCTAACATATACATAATATATCGATCAGAACGTTTGAATAATTGGCTAATCTTTATTGCACAATATTATAATAATCGAGGACGAAATTCGACAATACGAGGTCCAAATTTCACGATAGCCATTACTGAAAATTTGAGGAAATTAATTTGGATTTATAATTGTATTGAATTATGTATTTAATATCTAAAATCATACAATATTCTGTCTAATTATAATTATTACAAATATATAATGAAATATTTGTTTATATGATTCGGTTTTTAAAATGGGAAATAGAAGAAAAAAATATATTGATAGTCTGTATGAAATGCCGACTAGACCGTTGTTTGAAGGGGCGTGGGTTCGAATCCCAGCGAGGAAGAAATTTGAATTACTTACTGCTGCTGCAGCTATACATAATTATTTATTTGTACAACATATTATGTATTATTTGATGAGTTCATAAAATAAACAGTACCTAATATTCCAATAAGTGCTATGATAACACATTATGTGTCAGAATTATTGTAATTTTTTATCTTTATTTTTTTAATTAAAAACAAAACATAGTGTTCATGCACTTCATAACTATTATTAGTAGGTCTAAATATTATAATTTTGTGAGTGAAAAAATACAATGACACATAGCGTAAATATTTCTTATTTATTTATTTGTTCCATGTACACAAACACTTAAATTAAACATTTATTTTAAATGTAACATAGGCACTGCATATTATAAATTAAATTCTTTTTTATTTATCTATATTGATAAGTTCGATTGTATGTGAATACTATTATATATTATTAGTAGCATACGTTTTCAATAACTCGCCTTCGACCTACGAAATTCAAGGGGCGAGAGGGGAACAATTTAGCAGCAATTTTAATAATAAGTCCCTGGTATTTCTATTATAGCGGGAGGCGATCAGGTGGGTCGCCGCGAGGGGTTTAATAACTCACGATTAGCCTATTGGATTCGCTATGAATGTTTGCTATTTTTTCTATATAGCCTCATGCACGTTTAAATGAAACGGAAATTAAAAATAGTTTGTTTGCTCGCGAAACTGAGGCTTTATTAAATTGTTCTCATAATGGATGTATTCTACATGGGCGGAATTGAGAAATGATTTTAACATATTTTAGGTCAAGTTTTGATTCGGTACATACACTAAACTAATTTTAAGTGGTGAAATGAATTAGACGCTTGAATAATTAAGTAATGATTGCATGAATTGGCATTTTTTTTAAATAATATTTTATACATATTTAAATGCAAATTTGATGATTTTTTGTATTTTATATATTTTTATTTTAACCTACTTATATTAATCGTGGTTACGGAGCGACTCGAATAAAAAAGCGTGAGTTAGTAGTTAAAATGTTTAGATTCCACGGCAATATAAGTTTAAGATCATATTTTACGATAAATAAATGCATGTCTTCGTTAAAAATTACGCACAAAAAAAATTAACGAATCGAAATATCTTCAGCTTTCTTGTATGGTTTCAGCTCCGCTGTAATTGATACTCATACAGTAGGTACGCCTGTGTGCCCGTGACCTTGAAGGAACGGTGTCTTTGTGTATATGAGCATGGGTATTGACAAAGAAAAAAGTAATTATACTTGTATTTATCTAAAGACTTACGACAAACCTTAAAAAAACCGTCAGAATCCACAGATATTATAAAAGTTGCTTATTACCATAAAGTATACGTTTTATAAATATTTACATGATTATCATAATATTTTATATTAACAAATCCTAAAACACAAGAACTGTTTGTATAGTCGCAGTAAAGTTGAAAAATAAAAGTACGTTCCAGATTATAGTCACATATATATCTAAGGGTTGAATATTATGTCTAAGATCTTAAATAAAATTACTGTAAGATGACAAAAATTCAATTGAAAATAAATTAAAATGCGTAATTCTACATTTCGTAAGGTAATAATAATTGGTAGGCTGTTAGAATTTTCAATTAAAACTGATAGCAGCAGTGTGCATTCTCCCTTCATGGTTGGGGTGATTTTTTAATTTATTAAAACTTCTACGCCGTTGGCGGTTGCCGATATTACTTTGTTACGTGGCCGTGTAGTCTTGTATTATAATCTCCCTATTCCAGTACAATGTAATATACAATAAAATGTATCTCCTAGCCTGCATACGTAATTTTATTGAAGACATGTAATTTTAAGAAATTTTCAGAAATGAAAAGTGAATACATATTTATAAGAAATACGTGTTTATAATATTTATTGTGTTTACATCATACAGATTATAAAAATTAATTAGATATTGTAGCTCGCAGCTTTAAATACATTCCGTTCCTAATTAGATTATTTCTAGGTAAAGAAATAAGTAAGTTACAGTTCACTTCTGCAAGTATTGCAACGGCTTTTTGCTTCCAATCTAATCATGTTAAATGAGATGTTTTTCATTATGCAAGTACATACCCATTTTATATTGTAAATAGATATCATCATAATTTCATGAACGTTATTGCTATTTATACTATATTTTCCTCTTTGTTCATCTGTGTCAGCGAATCATATATAATTAATAATAATAACCAACCACAAAACAAAAGCATTTCCAAATACTTTAATTTATCATATAAATATTGTTCTGCATTCATGACGGTTGTTGCTTGTAACAGTTGCACAAAATGATTCCAAAAATTAATTCTCATATCGCATTCATTGAATAATCGGGTTGCCGTTCAGAATAATCCTACGTAGCCGTATGCAGGACGCGAATTGAAAATAATAACGGAATGTTTTAATTTCCCTGCGAGTGACGGGTCACGTGTCCCCCTGCCTCCCCTCGTAACTGTCATCATCACTGCTGCGGACAATTAGCTGGCCTGCTCATGAAATTAAACAAGTAGAGTATGTTTGCCCGATTTTTTACAAACCGGTTTGCATCGCCTGCAGCGCGTGTAGGCTTGTCAAGTGAGACATAATGGCCGCTCGGATGAATGCTACTATGATAGATATGAGAGCTTAAGTGCGCCATAGATTTCTGTTCTCATGGCTTGTTTTATTTCTATTATATTTCTTTATTTTTTCTGTTGACACAAAATGTACAACTGTATGAATAGATCGACATCATATGTGCATCATACTTCTAATATTATTAAATTTAATATTTAATGAAATCCATTTTGACAAAACGAATCATCGCACCGCATTCGTACAGTTTGCATTCAATGATTCTAATATGTGTAAAATTGAAAACTAGCATCCAATTCGTATAAAACAATTGAGGGACGTTTTGAATAGAGAAGCCAACTAAATTAATAAACAGAAGCTGATTAGCTTTTCCCATTTGAAGAACGTTCACAATTCACATTCGTGAGTCACACGAGCGGAAAATTAACAGCTATTGTTACAGAAGCTATGAATTTTTGAGGGCTTAGCTCGTCGTGGCATCGGATTAAGAGCAAGTCAGTCATAATGAATTGAACAATCCTACTTTATATTGTAAATGTAACTTTGTTGAGTTTTTAAATGTACTTGACGTTTATTTTAATATTTTTACGATATATTAGAATAAAGAAACGTGTGGATCAGGTGCAGCCTTGTATAATGTGGTCGACTTTAAGTTATTAATTTTTGCATTGATATTATAGGTACCTACGTAATTGAAGCGTGTTTTTTACCAGACTGATCTATTGTCGATTGATCGAAACCACGTGCGATAATTGTCCACAGAATTCACGCATTTTATTTTCACAACTAATATTAAATATATAAATTATTGGATAACAAACCTCAGTGTAGAGAAACTTTCGAAAATTCTTAATAAAATAATAACATATTATTTCGTCGCAGAATTCTCTTTTATAATAGTCTCACTAATGAGTACGAGCTAAAATGTGAATATCGTGATGCTCACAAGTGTTTCATAATGTTAATTAGCATAGGAATAATGTTACAAGTAAAATCACGGGGCGTCCGAAGCTCGGGGGTCAGATGTCTCGTACACACAATAGATGCATTGCGATCCAATTAAAATTAATTAGCTTCAGAACACACTCCACAGACCAAGGCAACAAATCAACGAAGATACAACCTCGGATAGCGGTGCCGTGGATAAGGACATCGCAAATAAACGCCATTCGGATATATTCAGAAATCTATTTAATAGCGATGATATTTATCTAATCGTTGAGGAAGTATTTTGGAGAACGTTATTGATTATTGTATCTGGTATTATAAATTGCCACAAGATTAACATGTACTTTGTTGAAGCATGATATTAAATGTGCAGTAGAGTTATATTCGTTTGTTATGAAATCATTTTGTTCCGATAAACGCGTAGGCCATGTAACGAGAAGTCAACAAAATTACAAATCACAGATGAGTCGCGAGCTAAAAAAAGAAGCATAGTACAATTCATTGATAGGTACTATAACCAAAATAGGTCCGTTAACTATTGCTGTAGATCATTGTACGTATAGATGTAATTAATCTTTAACATGATTCACGAATGGTGAATTAAAACTAATTATAGGTATATTTTCTTTCTAGGGAATATATATGAAGGAAAGAAAAAATATAGTGTAATAAATAAATATAATATAGCATATTACACGTAGGTACCTATCTCATTCATTCAATATCTGGTTTTGGCGAGAGAAATATCACGAATTTGGTCGAAGAAGGAACACGAAGTAACATTATTTGTTTCCATGTTCAACAAGTAGTTTCACGTCAGTGTTTCTGTAAATTGGATCTGTTATAAAATAACGGTTATTTTCGTTGTCAATTTATCATTGTGGCGGGCGGGAGGAGGCGCTGTTAATCATAACTGGAACGATTGCCAAAATAACTTGTATTCCTAGTGCACGGTGATTTATGATGTTAGTATGTTAATTACAATGAACGACTAGTGTCATCCGGGTCACACGTAATTGACAATCTTTATAATGAGATGTCTGCGCCAGCGCCGGTCTTTTTGGCTTATTAATTAGGGCCAAAAGTAAAGTCAGCTAATTAGACGCTAAAATTGTATTCTAGGAATACTTCTGTAAACAAAATCATTACTACTATAAAACTTGTATTTTAGTTGATGTTTAAGTTTTTTATTTTATGAAAATACGTATTCATAATATGCATATCATAGTTTATTTCCTTCGAATCTATGCGCCCTGCACTGGGAATTTTTGGGGGAATAAAAACGGAAAAAATACCTGTTAATATTTTTATTGTTGTGCGAAGTAGTCTGCGTTCTTTTCTGAGAAACGTCGTATGCGATGGAATCATTGACAGAAGCGTGAACCCAGTCTTATCTGACGGATCTCTTCCACCTTTATTTCGAACGCAGGCACAGCATCTTCATGGCTTATAAAGTAATTTTCTCTGTGGTTACCTTTTAATTTCTCAAGGCAAATTCACTTTGATGCACAACATGATTTACATTGTTCCTGATTTATAAAAACAAATTACTAATGAAATTGAATTCAATTTAGGTGCGCCCATAGCTTGTTAAAGAGTTCTTTAATTTATATTCAAATCATTTTTCAACAAATATTCGTATTGGCAAATTATAAAATCTTTTAGTAAAAAACTAAATTTGGTCAATGTATACAATGTATAGGTACTTAATTTATTTAATCTAGACACTTACTCTATAACATATTTTCGAATTATGAATTCGGCTTTTAACTTTAGAACTTAGAAAATTAAAAACAAACATAACACTGACGAGACTACTGCTTCGAGTGAGAAATATAACAAAACTCGAATTAACATTTTCTTTTGTAATTGAAAGAATTACGCCGAAGTATTCGTAATAAAATATAAGGAAATTTCTTTCATAAGAGTATAAAATAAATGAGCACTTGAATGTTACTTCTAAAGCATTATTACAATGAATATTACGCGTATAAACCTCTTCAGGTGTTATTACGTATAAAAATCCGAGCAATTCAATTAGCAGAAAAGCTAGGCGGAGGGTGCGGAGGGCAGGGCCTAATAAACATAATATAAATAATCTGTGGCGATAAATCTGCAGCGCTTTATGGTAGGAGTGGGTTGTCACTCCGTGTAATTAGCGCTAGTGCTACTGAGCCCGTTACGCATTCAGCGGAAAAGCGCTGAATTCGTACGTATACGAATTTAGCAAAATCAAATTCATCCTGCGTTTATTAATTCTCATTCTGTTACTCGTATTAGCTCATATTATATTTGAAACCACATGTGTGATAAAAATATGTTATCTTGTTCACAAAAAACTCTTAAATAACAAATAACAAATTCTTAATTAACAAATATGTTTATAAAATAGAAATAAGGAAGTTATTTAATTATTAGTATTGATTTAAAACGCGAGCCCATCTTAAAAATTAATTTATTATTTTTTTTATTAAAAAAAACTTATATCAAACAAATTTCTTAGCACTCACAAGGAAATTGAAATTTCAGTAGGTACAAAACGTTTCTTGGTACACTGTGTATTAACTGACTGTCAGATTCGACTTTGAACCATTTGAGCACCTATTCGTTTGATACAATCGGTATTTTAATAACAATATTTATATGTAAATGTAGAAATAACTCAAATGCCATATTGTTAAAGCTTATGTCAAAGGTATTCTAATGTCAAAAGGTTACTACAAATTAGAGGAATATTTTAATGACAAGAATGCCTGGGTATGATATAAGTAGTAACATCTAAGAGCTGCCTGTAACTGTGAGTTGGAAAAAAGCACCTTGGTAGTTTCTTGCCGCTTCTTCTAAGAGGGCCACTCATCGTAGGGCTTTGTTGGAGCGATGGCGTAGCTGACTTTCGAAAAGTGTGTAAAAACCTACTTCGAATAAATGAAAAAAAAAGAAACAGTTTGCAATATTTATGCTTCGAAACTCAAGGAAATAATATCCGGAAAGCGGAAAAGCCGCTGCGTGGTCACTGTGTCATCAAAGCACTCTTCATCGAGCTTAGTTAATTATGAGCATATCAGCTTTATTATAATTACTCATTTTAATGTCGCTGCGCCTAGATCATGTACAGTCGCGTCGCGCCCGCTCCGTAATGACAATAATTATTCGTACTGTGGGAAAAACTGTACCTCACTCACTTTTTACTTATGCTCTTCGTAATTAGGATTCACGTGAATAAATGATCTCGACTTTCATTCGTATTACACTTGAATCTATAGAGAAACTTAACTTTTAAGTGTTTTTTTTTCTGCAACATTAGTTGCTAATGTGTTACAGTCTCACGTGATTATGCCAGACTTTTTTAATAAGGAAATTCTTGCTACCGTACTTTAAAGTTTAAGGTGAAAAGATTTAACGTATATGCGACAATTCGAGCCACAAGTAAACAGTTTATGATGCGTTTTACCATTAAAGGTGAATATTGACATGAATTTCCACTTAAATTTGGTGTAATATAAATAATAACATGAATATTGCAAGTGACGACACTGCAGTAATAGTCCTAATTGACTTCAAATAAACATAAAATGGAGGTTCATTTAAGATATATTGTAACGTTTAAGAGCTAACAGATTCACGCTTCTTAGAGAAATAATTACATGGTTTAATCAAACCTACCTTTCCTCTCTATTTTCATGGTCAACAACGCATCGTGACATTTTTGTACATACATAGGTGACGGAAACTTACCAATAGGGGTCTGCGCGACTGTCGGTTATTCACCTAAAAAACAGTTAACGCGTTTAGCCGCAAAAGTATAGCGCTAATTATACGAGTGGCATTAATAAGCTGCATTGTAATATTAGCGGAGAGGCTTCAGGTCGCAGGTGTTACAGCGGCAGCGATCACAATCCACTCGCAACCGGTATCACATGCATGCACCATTACCTCCATAATTTAATTAGTTTCGAGTGATCATTTCATTAATAGAGGCGATATTTGGTGAGCGCTCTCAATCGCCCGCGGCTTTGTCAATTTTAATTAATACCCGATAGGTGGACCGAAATGTTGGAATTCTTCGTTAATTAGTCCGGCTCGAGATTTCTAATAATTTAATTAACGGAGAGAGTTAATAAGCCTGCGACCGCCCTGTCGGTATTCCTGTAACGCGTCGGCATTCACGCCATGCTCTCGCTATCCACACACTTTATTTATACAGCTGTTGCTTCTATTAGTATTATGTGTACAAACTGTCTTTGTGACTTTACAAAACAAGAGACATTTACGTGACATAATAATGGATTCTTAAATTCATTTTTATACCATTACTGTACCTGTAACTCTGCTCGCGTTAAAAAGCCCTCATAGATCATTTTTTTAAGATATTTTTTTTACTAAAAATTATATGTTGTTTGTATACGTCTAAGAATATGTGTAAAAAGTTGAATGATAATCGGTTGAGTAGTTGTGGCGTCAAAACGTAACAAACAAATTCACATTCACATTTATAATAGGTATTATTAAAATTTAATTTGAACACAACTTGTAAAAATACGAAGTTAATAATAATACTTGCTATAAATTGTGTCCGGAAGCTCAGAATTGATAGGCAATGGATATTGTAGAATGAGTCAATGAATTAAATTAATTCCGTCGTTTGTGTGTATGCGTGTAATGTGTATCCTATTTATACTTAAAATATGACATAGATACATTCAATACACATTTCACAATACTTTTTCTGTTTACACCAATATAAACCCAAGTAAAATACGTTTACAATACGTCGCCTTCGTGTCTTAGCGGACAGTTTTCATTAAATTGCCCGCTATTAAGTATACCCAGTGTATCGACCAACGCCACAGTTAACTCTTTCCCCGCATGTAACAAATGACATACAATCGTCGCAGCCCTTTTCAGAATGTCAAGTAAATTGCACCCGTTTGTTGCATAATGTTTGCAAACGTAGCATTAACTTGACGTTCAAGCGGCTCTTGTTACAAATTGATGCACGCTTCCTTTTAAACATGCAACTGCTTACATGAAACCCGTGTTTGTGGATATTTCAAACTGATAATGCATTAATATTGCTGGTATGCTCTTTTGTTGAAGTTGGAAATTGTGCAATTGACAACATTGCATTTTATTACATACGAGCTTTTGCTCGCGGCTTCGCTCGCGTTAAGAAACTTTCATCCCCTATTTTATCCCCTTGGGGGTAGAATTG
>DWJN01001642.1:0-17332 GCA_018248895.1 Carystus phorcus
CTGTATAACCTTTATAGAAACAAAAACTACTCGACGGATTTTAACGAAACTTGGTACAATTATTTTTCATACTCTTGAGCTGGTTATAGTATACTTTTCATCACGGTACAATCAATAGGAGCGGAGCAGTGAAGCGAAATGCTTACCACCACTTCTACGCGGACGAAGTCGCGGGCGGCCACTAGTAAGTAAATAAAAGCACATTCCTTAACACGCAGTCTGTCAGGTTCAACAGTTGTCTAGAATCTAGATCCCGATAGAGACCTGTAGGGCACCCCTCCCCCGCGTCCCACACCCCGCGCCGGGTCTAGGGGCGCCCGCGCACCCCATCTATATAATTTTTTACACCGACTCGCTACGACGAGCTCGTATCTGTAAATGCAGTACAACACTGCGGGCGGTTTCACGAACAATCTCTGTCTGTTAGTTTGACTGTAGTGGAATTAACTGCAATTTAACATCGCTATCTAAAATAAATAAGTATAAAGTTAATTTTTCTCTAAGTATTTAAATGCCACGTCTGTATATTTAAGACAATTACACATATGTACATGTACAGTTCCCATTTTTATAATGTTGCAAATTACTTGTTTCGATAATAAACGCTAATAACATAATCTCAAATTCCCATTCCTAACAGTAATCCATAACGTTATCAAAGATTCAATTCTTATCAATTCCTGATCTACAATGCTATTGCGCTATGAGAGAAGACCGAGCCTAGCACTAGGAAAGAAATGGTTTGTCATAAACTGTTCAATACTTCAGTAAAAACTAATCTGAGCGTGAACGTACTTAATAACACCTGAGTAATTTAATTCTTTGTTCTATTTAATTGCGCGGTTTAGTAAAGGAAAGAAAATATTTACTCATATTTAAATATTTAATTAACATTCATTTTAAGGATACTAATTTATTGGGCATGTACTAAATTAGATACCGTTTATTTATTTATTGGTTAAGACCAGTATTTAGACTCGACTGATTTGTGGATTAAATTGGATTCAATATTCGAATAAACTGAACAGTAGATATTTACTAGTTAAAATCTTATAAATATATACTGAAAAACATTTTCAAATCATGCTATTTGTACAGGCATTGAAACTTTTCCTACGATACTCATATGAGAGTGCATAAAAATGATTAATCTGCCATCTTGTGCCATCCACCATATTAAATTTAAAGTGACGTCATAGAGATAACCATGCATAGTCTTTCGAATTAAGGATATTAAAATCTTAGACTTAATCGGTTAAGGATGTCTTCGAAGTTTAATCTCTAGACTACTAACAGTACTAACCAAACACACAGAGCGTCTTAAACGCTCGTAAAACGCGTCGTTCCAACCGCCGTTCGGTGTGTACCGCTCTATTTTCCGTCTCTGTCTCACGCTACGAACGGAATTGGGGTCATATTGTAACTATTACAATACTGTTTATTGGAATTTAGTTGAGCGAGGGTGACGTGTGAATATGGTGCGAGCGCTCATATATAACACATCTATATACTATATATGACCTCGAGACGAACTTATGTAAAACAAACTTATTTACTCTGTATTGTTTGAACGGCGATACGTTCCGTGTCCAATCGAATTTAAAACTGGATGGATCGCTTTCGACTGTGGACTAAAATAAAATTGAGAACTCTCAACAATGATTTCAACAGTGCACATAGATTATCAGACAAATAAATAATAATAAATACAAATATTTAAATTTATAAACTATCTATCGCATCGAATTGTGACTGTCAACCATTATCAAAATCCCTTAAACACAATAAATTTTTTTTAGAATCAACCTTTTACGAGTTTATTGACAAACACACGATTAGAAAATGACATACACATATATATTTTTAATTATATATGTATGAAGATAAGTCACTAATAATTTATAGGAAATAATACAACAGGAGAGAATGGAACGCAAACAAGGGGAAAATTGAAGGTTTTCGGTCATTCTACAGTTTACAAATGGTGTCAACAGGACCTCGTAACTGAAGCTCCTCTGTCAGTCCATGTGTCAAGAGTCAAAAGGCTTTATCTCTTAAGATGTAATACATAGACAGATATTTTTCCAATATGTGTTGGACCGTAGTTACCAAAACAAATAAAATATATAAAAAAAATTGCTTTATCGATCATTAGTAAGTGCTTACAATTTACGTGGTACTCCCCAGTGAAGTTTGAAAAAACATTAAAACAACTTAAATTAAAATTTATTCTCAAAAACTGAACCTATTTTTTTTCGGTACAAATATTAATAATAGGTACGGAACCCTTCAACTCTCAAGTCCAACTCGAAATCCATCGATTGTTTTAGAATCAAACGAGCGAACATGCCGAATTACAAGCGGTCACAACCATCAATACTAACTAACCAACCCTACACATCCGACTTTCACGTATGCAGCGAAACAGCAAGGAGAGTGCGTTGTGAAATTAAAAACAAAAATAAAGCAGGTCAGTAGCCGGTGGTCAAGAGCCCCCAACAGCTGTTCCGAAGGGCCGTCGTGTCGGCGACAAGGAGAGAAATAAAAACGATGAAACGAGACGGACGTACCTCGCGCACGAGTCCCCGACACCACCTTACGATCTAGCTGCGGTTCTACACTCTCGTAGAGGTCGCTGCGAACGCGAACGATCGCATTTGGCAATAAAGCTATCACTAACAACACCCATAGTACACATTATTATAGATACATATTCTTGTTTAAGCACTGCATTACAAAGTTAGCTGTGCTCATTTGTAATTGAAATTGCATGTTAATTTTAAGGACTACTTTGTTATATACTTCCACTAAATGTAATTTTGTAAATGAGTCTTAATAAATAAATAAAACCGTATGCATAAAGTCACCAATGAAATGTATACGTTGACGAAATTTAAGTTATCACAATATAATATGTTAAGATAGCTTTGTTTCAAATATGTAATCATCAAATTGTTCCTAATTATGTAAAAATGTATAAATTTTATGGTGACACGTTCCTTAACTTTTTTTGTATTTTCTTATGTTTATATTAATTTAGCACTTTCATACATTTTATCGCTCGACAATGTAAGACGTAATTATTTCAGAGATACTCTATACTTAGAAAACTTGTAAACGATTATAAGAAATCCGAAAAGAAAACTTTGTTTTACAGACGAATAACTACAGTAAGTATCTCACTACTACGATAATATGAAAGAGGATATTGCTAAAATTGCGCAAGACAAATTAAATAGCAAAATACTAAAGCAGATTAAAAAAAAATGCTGTACTTATTACTTACAAAACTAACAAAGAAGACACAATGCCACCATTATATGTATAAAAGTATGGAACACGCACTTTCGTGGCTCGACCACGTCCCAAGCATGCTAAGGCTACTGGAAAAAATGACTTGAAATTAACTTTAACTTATCAGAACAGTGATGTTTGAAACATCAGTTTATATTCATAAATGTATATAAATGTACAATTACTTTTAGAACTTAAACAGCCACCTTTATTGCAATTATTATTACTGGTTAAATATTCAATTCAATTCAAATTCTTTATTTGCTCATTGTGGGTACATCAATAAATCGTACATATTGATAAAAATGGCAATAGGTCCGCCACACTCCACCTTTTAGGCATGCAAATTTATACAGAATGTCAAAATAATATAAGATTGAAGTCAATTTGTTAATACACCGAGTACGTTTGCACAAACTATAATATTCGCGTGCGTTAAGTCTAACAAGACCAATACTTTCTTCGTCAGCACCTAGAGCTAGATGTAAGCAGATTTAGATGCTGCTCTTAGTTTAAAGTCAATATTGTCTTAATATCTTATTTGCATAAAACTCTGTAACTTTGTCACGTAAATATATTGTAACACCATTGCCACAGAGAGTCAATCCGAGCCAAGCCAACTGATCTCCCTACCTTGCCATGGTAGGGGGTGAAGTGTCGAACACTGTGTCAGCTCATTGAAAATGTGCATTTAGCCTATTGATAAACCTTTTTAGTCAAACTGTCAATTTGAGATGAGTAAAATTATTATGAAGGAATGATAGATTTGTAAAAGGAATAAAAGAAATTAGAATTGATATTTTGACTGGTTGTTTTAAAGTATTAGTGTACATACAAGTACAATAACTATTGTACTCATATTCGTACTACAAGCACTTGCTCGATTTTATGTTTCTTTGTGTTCATGCGTAATTTGGGAGTTTAAATAAAACATCACTGAGAGAAGAAAGATTTAATAAATAGATATAATAATTTAAATCTAAAACAGTACCAGAACTAGAAGGTCAATTTAAAGAAAATGGTGTTAGGAATCACAAATTGACTACAGAGAACAATTAAACTGTCGCGACAAAATGCATCATTGATTTTACTCATGAATACTTTATACACATTTGAGACAATTTATTGAAAAGTATACAGAAGAACGACAAAATTCCTGGAATATGGAGTTATGCGTAACATCAATAGGTACTTCATAGACGCTTACTTTTAACGACATCGATTAATTAAGATAAAGATAATAATTATATCAAATACGTTGGTGTTAAATTTTTAAGTTTATCGTAAATATTTATTTAATAGTAGTGCAACAAGGACCGTATACCCACGTTTATGTACTTAATACATAACACCGATCAACCTGTACGTATTACTCCATATACATTTCGTCACACTCCTTGATGGAAGCATTACAATTAACCTGATTTTAGTACCTATAACCACGGTACAAATTTTAAAGAGCAGGGTGCTATTAAATATGAAATATAAATTGTGTCATAACGTTTAAAGACTGATAACGATAAATTTTAAATCGATAAGCCGCACAAAGATTCCACGTTAAGTGGGGGTGTTCAGTTCCATTAAGCGAATTGATATGTAAGACAACAAGTTAAAAACACATACATAAATCACACACAAACTGTTCAGACGAACGCTAAAACCACGCGTAGTGCGTGTAACACGTAACTCGGATCTGATGAACAATAATATGGCAACCATTCAATATTGCGTCTCGATTGAACCTTCACACGAGATACAATGCTTAGGAAACCAACTTATCGTAACAAAGCCAATTTATCTCAAGAGATTATAGAGTTGGAATGCAACATTCAGAAATAATTGCAATTTATTTGAACAAGAAAATTATTGTTAATTCAGATCGAAAATAGCTTTCTCGTGAGACTTTATGATATGATCGAAGACTAATATATAGCCGATGGGATGATCCGTATGGATCGTTGCCACTTTGTTATTGCTTAGGTACTACATTTCGTACACATTGGTCCTTGAAAGCTTATCGAAGCGTCATCTGCCCTCGGCGTACAGTCAAGGCGCAAGGCCTCAAGGCGGAAAACCCGAGCACCAAGACCAAAGAATAGCTCGGCAACAGTCGAAACCTCACATTTGATTACAATTTCCCAATGTTAGACATCAATTACAATTACAACACCAACTATGTATATCTCATTACATTCGTATTTCTCGATAAATACTTAACAAATCTAGTTTAGAATATGTTACGTGATGATTGGTTTTTATCACCACGGTACTATCACTAGAATTTATTTGTACTTAATTTGTGAGCAGCGCTAAATGGTGTTTTATTTATATCACGATAAAAATAACGCTCACGCGACATCATCGACTGGTGTCTATCTCGAAGCATGTAAATGATTCCTAGCTCCGCACACGTATCGTTTCAAACGATCTGTAAAAAACGTCTTCCCTAACGATGGATAGACAATGAAAACCAGCCTCATTGAAGGCACATTCGGCACTTACGTTTACTAAACATCGACAGACGGTCTATTAAGTGAGTGCTATTTCATTCAATATACACAATGACAACCGGTATTTATGACGCGTGTACTGGAACGTCAACAGATTAATAAATGATAGGTGAGTCGCATCGAATGTGAGGTACCGAATGCGGGCCGCGGGGCCCCTCTAGTCAATAGCACCCTGGATACACAGTACTAGCATACGATTTAAACAATAAAATTACATATTGCTAAACACATTAGGTATTAGTTATAGATACTTACAAAAAAATTAGTAATAGAACTTTATTACCTAACAATCCTTTAATCTCATAGGACATTTTATGCACCATAGATTTTAAAAGTGATAAATGAAGTATTGCATAATTATATTAACTTATCAAAAAAATTCCAAGCTAAGACGTGAAAGAGCATAAAGTTATCTAATTAACGTGTAAAAGGGATATATGTAGGGGATATAACAGTACAGTAGAAGGTGGATAAATTCTAATTGATACATGAAACCGCATTCTGTTTAATATCAGAATAAGTAGGTAAATCCAAGCTAGCTACATCCATAATGTAAGTTTGGAAATTGGTATATAGAATTAGCACCACATAATGCTAGCAATAAACTAGTACGGTGCTTACTAGATAATCTGTGTATATATTTTCATAATTGGTATTCAAATTGTATTAATTATAACAACTTTACATCCGTCAAGAAGGCCCAAATTTTTCCAAGTTAAATCGACTACTTCTTAATTTACTGGAAGACCATAAAATAATCGGCTGCGATGTCTAATAAAATAACATCGTGAAGCGGCTTGAGAACAACTATTACACGTATCTAAATCTATAAAGCGTCTATTGGTGCAATAGGCAAACCCGATTACTAATACCTGAGAAATACACCAGTTATAACAATTAAGCAAAACGATCCCATATACCTTGGCGCTGACAAACGATGTTACCATAAAACATGGATATTATAACTTTGAAGTGACGCAAATATGTATCAAACATACATTTATATACAATAACGTATGATTTAAGTAATTATATAATTATTCTAATCAATTATGTCAGCTTCAACTGTATCGTGGTTAATTTGAATAACACAAAGCTCTGTAAAATTTACGATTTTACTTATTAGGATAATATTCAAAGAACTCGTACGTGTAAAATATAATTATATATCAATTTAAAATCCATGTTTGTATGCATCCACCGGTTGGTCGTTCCCGCGGCACTACTGATATTCGCCATTGTAACATCTAAACACGATCAATTCTTATACATAATAATGCACTTTATAAAAGTAATTCTCGAATACCGAGCGCCTCGGATCGACACGCAAGCAATACTACTTAACATTAAATCGATGAACACAATAATTATATCAAACTTCACAGAAACGGAAGTTATGCTAATACTGAAAACTGTCAAATCTCTGTTTTATACATAAACCCATCCATATATACGACTTAAGTATATTCTTGAATAAAAAATTTTATGTTAATTTTTATTGCAAACTCTTTGCAGAAGATACAGCATAACATATCTAATTACATATTTTAATTAAAATAATTTCAGCAGATTTTTTTTTGCTTAAGTAAATGAAGGTTCTGTTATCGAAGAAACATTTCCAGACAATATTTACATCAATACAAACATTATTATTGTATCTCGTGAAAATAATATCGGATACACTTAGTGTTATATGGATGGTATATTGAAATCTGAACAATTACATTTGCACCTTTGCAATATTTCACAGTTAAATCTGCGTATTGACTCAAGTACCAGATCTTGTTTTATAATTTAATGCACACCCAATTTGCCAGACAGCCTTTTCTACGTACCATAATATTGCTATAAACTACACAGGTAAGTCACAGCGATGCCAATATACAATGTGATGCTCATTCATGTGATATATAAATGTATCGACATTAAAACGATATAATTTAACGATAAACAAAAAAGGCGAGTTGTTTTATCTATTAAAATACCTTTTGAATACTTAATTAGAAAATCTATGTGGCTGCATCGATCGGTGAGAGAACTTCTCAGCCACGATGTGTTCAGATCACCAAGTCCACTCTATATTATGACGTATCATAAAAGGTTAAAAATAATTGTGTCGACATCGCTATGTAATTTGATTAGAAGGGTTCATTTTGTGATGGTTAGACAGCGTCTGAGCGATCTGACAGGGCGATTGACAATTAAAAATAATTAATAATAGGTTATTTGCCAAGTTTTAAAATTCAAAACTATGTAAAATGTTTGCTTTAAAAATTCGAAATAAAAATTCATTATTTCCTGCCAAAATACTATTACGAGCACTACGGAAGTTCACTGACTTCGGTGACGTCAGATGCCTGTAAAATGGAAAATAATATAAAACAGATGTTTACCGGCATGTAAGGTTAACGTAGATCCGGCATAGTATGGACCATTTTGTATCACGTGACCGACGTCTAAGCAAGTGTATTTTAAAGATGGATTTTTGGATAAACTAATAATTATTTACAATTACAATTGCAGAATGTTTTTTGAATCTATAACACGTACAGTTGACTATAACAAACACATTATTTTAAATACTTTCAAATAACCTATTATCAGATCGTTTCAAAACACCAAAACTCCGGCATCAATACAAACAACACCGTTGTATGTCTAGTGGCTAATATAAATGAAGTTACACGTATTTACCTACTAATTAAATTACTAAGAATGATAAAATTCATTGAACATCTAACCATCAAAACACGGTTTAAAATTATCTATTAAAAATATTAATCTCTTTCACATACTTTTAAACAGCAAATAGATTTAGAAATTTAATTATTGCGTTTGTTTTCCTGAATAATCATGTCATATTCTCATGAGATTTTACATTCCTTAATAAATATATATGAGAATTAAAAACTATTTACCGAATTAAAACATTTATAATAATCATTACTATTGCTTCATTTGTAGGAATCTAGAAATAACATTATTATACATATATTATATAAGTTATTAATTACATGTAAAAACAGCATAGATACATTGTTGTATACCATAATGTACTATTGAGGTACTAAAGTAAATACAATAAATTACATTACGTTTTAAATATTATTAACTGTGTTACAAAGCAACATAATAACGATACGCATTATGACGGCTCCTACGTATTTCAAACATTTTATTTATTAATTGTGCGGGGAAAATTAATTGTGCATTGATTCACCAGCTCGCAAAACATCAGATCCTATAAGTAAACTAAAATTAAATAGCGAACACATAAAATAATTTCATAAGAAACAAATTCAATTGAAAAATAATACAAACGAGTAAAATTAAAAAAAAAAACACGAAATAAAACCAAGCGTGCGCTCGTGCTGATTAAAAAGCATTAATACAATATCAATAAATATTTCAGCAATAGTAAAAAAAACCTATAAAAATGGACAAACATTACATTGTTATTGATTTATATAATAAAAGAATAATTTAAATATTACGACGACATAACAAACATTACAGTTTTATCGCAAGATCCGTAATTTTTTATAGTGGTATTGAGACTGCGCCAGTGTTTGCGGCTCGATAATACGCAGTCCCTACAAATACACTAGGGTAAGCCTAAATGCGTCGATTGTCTATGGATAAAAATCTAAACCGACCTTAAACTATTTAGAATTTTTAAAAAGGATTTTTTTTTATCTCATTTAATTTCAATTCTAAGCGTAAATCAAGTAATCATTGGCGATCGAGCCGTTAAAACATGAAGTAAAAGTTTAAAAATATACACAACTATGCTATAAAACGGAGCAAAAAACTTATACGAGTCACGTATTATTAACTACACACGTAAAATTTAAAAAAGAAATTATGTCTTAAAAGATTTCCCTAGCGACGATTAGAATATACATCAAACATTTTGTATATTGGAACAACTAAGGAATTCAGTCGCAGCCATTAATTACCAAGGATTTGATACGTGTATGCGGAAAAACCATAATTTTATAGTTTGGCTTTTTTAATGTAAGTAGAACGGGGCTATGGCGTAATGATAAAAAGTTAAGTTTTACGTCTTTAGTAGTAGACATTGTCAACAATGGAGGCTTACAAACTCAACGTCTTTTTTCATGTCTATGTTGGGTCACCTCTGTATATAGAAGATTACAATGTTATTATAAATAATTATAACATTTTACATTCGAGTGGTTCTCGTCCCGTGTGCGCCCAATATCTTCGTCCCTTCTAATCTATGAACATGTATCTAACAGTGTATTTCATCGTAAAGGTACTATCGGCTCTTGAAGCTATTTCAAACGAGAGGTCATTGTGATAAAAACTTCGAAAATTTAAGTTGGAAGGGAAAAAATCTCGGCACTATCTCGGTCTATGATCAGCAAAAATGTTCAATCAGTGTAATAAAAATCAATGAAAAGCCAATTACGTTCGAGTCCTAAGTAATTCGTGTAATAATTATTTATGGAAATTAAAACTATTATTCCTACAATAATACTGAATTTATGATATAATTGTAATGATTCTTACTATTTTGGAAGTACTCATCTTAAGGAATTAAAACTTATAATACTTTCGAGGAGCATTTAACGAAGCTAAAAAGGACTATTCGAAATAATTCGAGATAAATTGTTACTTAACATTATAAATTGTTTTCTACTTTTAAATGTATAATTGACATTAAACCAAAAACAACATAGTCACTGATCAATGACTTTGTACTTTATGCACTAAGATAAAGCCCGAAATATATTTAACGACACGATCGTTACTTAGAAACTAAAGCTGCCAACGCGTCATAACCACATCTAAGAAACGGCACAATAACTTGAAATCGTCAAAATCCTAGTCGAATTTTACATAAACACAAAAATTGTTAAACTCCTTACAAAATCTCATAACAAAAAAAAAGTTAATAATACTTAGGCTGACTCAGGTCTACGTTTAAGATTATTATCTTCACCACTGTTAATAACTAATTCTTAATAATATTAGCTACGCCAAGTCATAAATATTTTAATATGATTATAATATTACTATTTATATAATTGTATATTATTAGTTTATATGCCGTTATTGTTGCGTATTGTTATACTCGTATATATGTATATATTTGTTGTGCAATCGGAATCGATGTCGTGCTCCTCTTAGCAATGTGACATATCTTCCGATCAGTCACAGCTAACTGTACTATGGCAGCACAAAAATATTTTGACGTAATCTAAAGGAATCTATCTATGTAGAACAAGACAACAACTTTATGGGCGTAATGATAAAAATGGCTAGCAATGGGAAGACGGGTGAACAACCTCGTATTTAATTGAAAATTGGTGGGGAAGGGGGATTTTAACTATCAAATCTAATATAGAAAGATTCATACTTTTTCACCGATCGAAGCTCCACTTATACTGGACGGTAAACGGAAACGAAAACGGAAAACTTGAGCAACATCCTGCTCAATCAAAAGCGTCTTAACTGTTAACGGCATTAGGTAATCCTAGTCGTTCATCGTGTGTAACACACGATAAAACGAAGACAACCGGCAGCCTATTGACGTCGTACTTCGCGCTGCCGATACAACCAGTCCAAAAGTATGAATCTGTCTATTCATCTATTCAGTTGAAATAAAACCTAAATCTATTTCCCATATAACGGCTACTAGTTTCGAGACTTGTTAGTTTAGGTCGTGTGCCGTGTTGCAGCAACCGCAAAGTACGGCAACGCCCTACACAGCCACTAATTGACACACGTCAGATGCATATCATCATCACAAAAGTTTATTGCTTTTTGACTGAACACTGAGTATACTAGAGACGACTGATTTGTGAAAGTATACAATAATAATCGATTTTTTTATTCATAAATATGTGCATTGGTTTTCTTTTACTTGCCTTAGCTTATTTGCTAAACCAAAAGTAATCATGTAAACTCATTTTGACTTAAGCTTTAATTGTCGATATATCGTACAAGTACAGAATGTACAAATTAATTTAAATGTAAACTTCAGACTAAAACGCGTTGAAAAACACGTAAACGTATTCTATTTCACTTCAACGAAATTTACTTTTATTTATGTGCTAGTGGGACACTCTCACAAATTACAGCCCGTCTTTAGTTTACGTTTAAACGTCATACGTGCAAGCTTTCGACATACGACATACATCGTTATCTTTTACGGAGTCACGTACAATACAGCACTGCACCAACAACGCCGTATAGTGAGGGTGGCCGGGCGCATGGTGTAACATATAAATAATCGATATAAATATAAAGCAGATTCTCGTCTAAAAATGTAAAGCGCACAATGTCTTCACGAAACCGCGTCCGACCATCCTCTACGCAACAACGATCGTTCTATTTAGAATATAAACGCGACGGCCGACAACACAGCACACGACATTATAACCACACTGGGACCAAATTGAAACCGGGGCCAATTTTATCGTCAACAGCTGACGGTATATAAAATATTTGCCTCTCTTTTATATCGCTAATATTGTAATGTCACTCTTACATTGTCACTAACAAACCGTCAACACGATACATATCAAGAGCGTAATTAACTACGATTTCAGCTTCTATTGAATAAGACTAATTATAATAGGTATAATATCTATAATAAAATTGAAGAGACGCAAATATAGTTTCAATATAAAAACGGTGACTGCATTACGAGACGCGCTGGACAGACAGATCGGTATATAGCTTACGAGGTTATTTTCCAATAGTCTCATATCACAGCCACTCAACCAAAACTGGTGGAATAATTTATTTTCTTATTTTTTTGTCAACCATTGACTATCACCGTTGACGATGTGAAACGATCGATGACAAACTGTACCGAGAGTGCAGGCGCATGCGCATTACCTGCATAAATAGAGAATTAGCAAGTCGTTGGGTACCAAACACGTGTTTCAAATCTTAATAGAATAATTGGGAAAAAACACGCCACAATATACAATCGCACATCCTTTGTCCTGGTGTTTGGCTACTGCGGTCAAACTGTAATCTCCATTCCGATAACACTTATCGTATCGATTCCAAGCGGCGATATAGAGATAGCGCAATTGCATCCTTAAACATTGGATCCCACGACCTTCGCATGTTAAATACATTGAAAATTTAATATACATGCTATAAATAATTACAAACGAATTCATACATTCATTTTTTTTAATACACAAAGCTAATCTAATACTCCAGATTGATATGTTAGAAGCTTCGATGCATAGTAATCAGTACGCGGCACCTAATAATCAGCAATCATGCCATGTCCATATCACGGGCTTCTAACGATGTATACAATATGTATATACTGAGCTATGTTATATTGTTATGTGTGTATACGCAGCCAAGCAACAGGACAATACACTCTTAAGGATATATCACGTGCAATAACGTATAACGTCGCACTAGCTCTTACAAGCAATGATAATAATTGTGAAAAATGTACATAACTTTTGTCTTAGCTTTAGGGAGACCTAATGGTTTTCGCTCGATCGTTGTTTAGTACATAAGGTATCACTGAGACTGTGGGTCGCATTGAAGCAGACGCACGATCGAGGGATCGCTTTTAGCGCCCTCTATGAACTCCTCGAGTGATAGTTTCCCGTCTTTGTTCCTATCCATCTGTCGGAAGATTTTGTCGGTTCTCTTCTCCGGTGTGGACTCGTCTTCGGGCATCTTCATAACGGATCCAACCATTTTGTAGATCGCCTGAAATGTGTAAAAGATATATTGATGAAATATTCACGAAACATCCCAACTGTCTTAAAACTACACCGTGTTTCCGCCTATCGAGCGAAAAGTTATGTTGTATTTCCAGGTTCGAGCATTTATGACGGATCATACTTATGTTTAACGTGATTTTTAAAGCAAAAACGTATTCATGAAACTGACTTTGTGTAATGGTCAGACATGCCCATACGGTCCCATTGCCGCCAAATATCCAACCGCATTAGCGTTGTTTTACAATCGGAATGATCTTTATACAATATACCCCTAAAGCATAGTGATTTCAAACTGGTTCTTCGGAAGTATAAAATAGTCCATAGTAATTATTTTTAATATTCGATTTATAAATATACACGTTATCTAAACATAGAATTTGTGCCACTATCAAATAACGGATGAAGGTATACCTATTTTAATACCGTATCTCGTACTATAACGAATTGGCAGTTTTTCAAACGTAGGGATAATAATTTTACTTTTAAATAACCACTACTCCAGTTGTTGGCAGTATATCACGATTAATTGAACTTACGTTTACCATTAGTACTCGCGAACAATAAACTTAGCATCTTTATTTCCCCCGCATTATTAATTGGAATATTCAGCTACTATTCGGTATACAGTATATCAAATTCATTATTATGAAAGCTGGAAGTACGTTTCCCTGTTCTGAAGTAGGTATATGACACGAAACTATTAGTAAATTAGTAACAATTAAATATATATCAATTATAATTATAACTATACTAATAATATAAAGCTGAAGAGTTTGTTTGTTTGATTCATTTGTTGTTTGAACTCTCAGGAACTACTGGACCGATTTGAAAAATTCTTTTAGTGTAGGATAGACCATTTATGGAGGAAGGATATAGGCTATATAAGATCACGCTAAGATGAATAGGAGAGGAGCGGTAATAAAAAATATTGCGAAAACGGCAAAATTTAAGAGTTTTTGTGAAGGTTCGTGAAAGTTACTCAAAAATTATATATTATAAAATTGTTCCCCTCTAAAAGTTCTAAATAAAAGTCTAGCTTTTAAGGTTAACTCATTATAGCCATTTGTATGTTTGTCAAAATAGTTCTAAAATAATAATTTATATGGCAACGTTTACTGGGGTCAGCTAGTTACATATAAATATATTATCATTATCAGATTAATTATACCTGGAACAATTTCACTAAGTGAAGAAGAATACTAAGTAAGTATAATTATTAAAGACTTGATGAATGTGTGACGAATGAATATATAAGCTAAGAAAGAAAGAGAAAAAAAGAAGAAAGAAAATTACACTAAACATCAGGACGTGACGTTAAAGTTCTATATACTTTTAATATATATAAAGTACGTGTCACAGTGTTTGTCCGCCATGGACACTCAAACTACTTAACCGATTTTAATTAAATTTTGCACACCGTGTCCAGATTGATCCAACTTAAAAGATAGGATAGCTGACATCTCAATTTATAGTCTTAATACTATTTTATTGCAAATTATTTGTTTAATCTTACAAAGGATTAGTTCCATAAGATTCTAACAGATGGCGGCGTAATAAATCGTCTAAATTGAGTATGTAAACCTTAGTCACAGCAACGCGTGGCCGGGTCTACTAGTGTATATATAAGTTCGTAATATACAAAGTAGTAGTACTCGTAAGTAGTGGCAGCTTGGCCACTCTCCAAGCATGACACCTTGTCAGGCCCTAGATCTCCCTTCGCTAAAACATCAATGAAAAGTGGGTACGGACAGAATACGAAATTAAAACTCCGTTAATACCTGTGGTATAGCCATTTACTACTAAAAATAATGTTGAGTAAAACGAAAAGTTTTAAATAATCTAAGAATTTATTAACAGGATAAAACATGTTAAAATTGAATGAATCCGTCCTTGTATACACGTCTGAATTTTGAAGAATTATTTACTGAAACATATATTGAAAATTCAGTTTTTTCAACTTTTAGAACCACGTAGTAGTTTTTCATTTTGAAAACAATTTAATTTAAAATATATTATTGGATCACACAAAGCATTAACATCGCTTTAAAACTAAAATGTTACATTACGTTTATAACAAATGAATCATCCATATAATTTCATTCCTGAAATTGAAATCAAATAAGATTTGAATTTCATGAGTAGATAAAGTTTGTAACAAAGATGGAAACGAGATAAAATTAAATAATTTGTAATTTAACTAAAAAGGAATACCTCCCTCCGTACCATCTGTTTGTGTAAAGGAACTAATTAACTAATTAAGTAAAACCTTTGCACCGAAGTATCAGGCAAACTATTCCGCGAACTCCCAACATTTCTGTGCCAGTATTGCGAAATTCCTTATGTTTTTATTTCATTTGCAGTCTCGTGCAGCTTCAAAGAAATAACTAAGGCTATTAAGAAAGCTCAGGGCATTTTTAATATCATTCGTGCTTTTACACTGAGCGTCGTAAATCTTTGAGAAAATTTTTCACTTTGATACATACTAATAACGATGATTAAATATTACAGAGTTGTTCAAAAGCATTTATCTAACCATACTTTTAATCCCACCTGTGTGGTATCCATGGCAATCACCGACACGGAATCCTAGTGCGGGGCTATGAGTGCGAAACGTTATTTATTTATTCATATAGTGTCCGAGATCTAATCAAGTAGTTATTGTGCAATATGTTAATACAAATCATATCAGTGCAAGTGAATCAGATCAAATTTTTTAGTTTACACTATCGAGGCGTTATTAATTAGGCACACACAGAACAAAAATATTAGCCTAGACATAATATTACAGTATTGCTCTGCAAGATATAATTAACATTCTGAGTACTCTCACCCTCGCCATGCTTATTATTGTTCGTATAGAAATTCAATGAACAAAACGTCGGCATCCGCTTAGAGCTTTTCGGAAATACAAATAATCGTGATTTGCCTTTGTCGTCAAAAGAGGCGTTGTAAGCCTTTTGGTGCGAGCTACAAATACAATATATTTCCAAATACTATAAGGGATTTCGCAATGCTAGGATTATGGACATCTGTGTTTTTTATGTATATATGTATATTAGACTTTTCTGTACTAAAAATCTTGTTTATAATTGATAACTAAGTTCATTTTGTGCTACACAAAGATCCCTGACAAGATAGTAGTTTGATAAAGGAGTATCTTCAAAGGAAGAAAATCCAAGTAAAGGCTGGAAGAGCGTAACATTTCATAAAAAAACCTACTACGTACAGGAGCACTTAAACAAGGAATTGTTGGTTCAAACAAATTCTTAACAACGGTAACAATAATGATACAAATCGAAGATCCGCTGAATAACAATGAATAAACAAAGATAACTCACGGTCACAATCTCCAACATCTCCTGACGAGAGATGTACCCATTGCCGTCCAGGTCGTACATGGAGAACGCCCACTTCAGTTTCTGTTCGAGCTTGCCCCGTGACGTCACGCTCAGTGCGCACAGGAACTCCCGGAAGTCTATAGTACCGTCCCCGTTCGCGTCGAATGTTCGGAACACATGCTCCGCAAACTAAAAGAAAAGTACTCTGTATTAGTTTTTATCACGGTGGTGCGACCGGTTCAATGACCACATATACATCTATTATGCAAATGAAAGTGTTAAATACTTCTTTGTAACATTATAATGTATATTACAGGTTTCTTCAGCGATCTTTTGTGGGGCTTGGTATACGCTTTTATAATAAAATACCAAAGTCGATCCTTGATCTGCCCTTAGAAAAATTTAAAAAACATGTCAAAGCACGACTTACAAATAAAGGGTACTATAATGTAGA
>DWJN01001643.1:0-17327 GCA_018248895.1 Carystus phorcus
CTTATGAAACGTCAAATATTTTGCATCTACCACCGTTTCGGAAGGGTGCCTTATAAAGAGGAGAAGAAACGGCGAAACACATTTGCATATACCTTTTGTATTCCTCAATTTCTATCACTTCAATTTTCCTCAATTTGTTCTCTTCTCTGTTTCAAATAGAAATTTCAAACAGATTCAGAACAAATTCCAAAACCCAACAGCTTATCTTTGTAGAAATAATATGTGCTGTATTCAAATTGTGAGGTGATCGAGGTAACCTATCTACATCTACGTAATGCATCTATCAAACACGTTCACAATACACTAGCTCAGGCAACGCGCGGAAAACCTAAATGTACCTCATAGCAGATTATGAAGTCAGCTCAGTACGTCACGCAACATCGAGGCCAGCTCTAACGAGTCGCTTCACCGCAGTGTGACCCAGCATAATAGCGCTTGATTATCCTGCACTTACAATTGCCGTTGCTAGTTTGTGCCGGAAACAAGGATGTTGTGCGCGGCGCATAATCATCTTGTTGCTTTGGTGTTGTATGCAAATTTTGTTGTTATACCCGTTTGTGTTGCACATGCATATATAACATTGATATACAATGCTGTTTATTATTTAATTAGTGAATTGAAAGTATGTATAAAAAGACTAGTGTTTTGAAAGGTAAATGTTTCTGCAGTCTATTGTTTTAGAGTAGGTACGCTGTCGTTTTTTTGTAATTTATTAGTTATCTAGGAACCTGTTTGTTTAACTTCGGTATATTTTTTTTACTTTGGATAAGTTAAATGGTAGAAAGTGGTAGAATAAAAAGATAACGTACAGAGTGACCTACAGACGTGCATCGAAATAATACCAATATGAAAAAATTTATTTGATTTTGAATGAATACTTGACGTCATTACCTAGTGGTGATTAGTGAAAACGTCGAAGATGGCGCACGCACTAACTTTTGTACTTTATTTTGTGTACATAAAGATCAATTTTAAATTTATGGCTGTAGTAGTGGCTTTAGTAACCTATCCTCAAAAGATAGACATATGCCCATTACTATAATGTAGGCTTATAAAAGAGGAATGAGCCAACACACTTTATTTTGCTGTATAATAAAGGGTTTAGATTTTCGATGAATTTTGTCGACTTCTTCAACAATAAATCGTTGCATCTAATTTACACAATTGTAACAAAACACCGACTCTACTAATCCATACATATTTATTCTCTTTCCTGGTTATTCATTACTTCCATTTACTATTACTTAATTTTGCTATTCTCCAAGAATCACAATTTAAACCTCCTCCTGTCAATCATCCACCCGACATTATATTCTTTTTCTTTCAGTGTTGCAAACCCAAACCGAAAACCAGATCAAAATATCAAACTATAAAATCATGAACCTTACACAATACGTTATTGAATTATACACATAAATGTTATTCTTGAATTGCTCCATCCATTCGTGAAAACCGTATAAAAATTCCCTTCGTAGTTTTTGAGATTAGTCCGTTCAGACAGACCTCACTTCTCTTTTTGATATAAATATTATACGCATATTATGTATGTATGTGAATGTCCATTATAACTTGAACTCTACTAAGTATATTTTGATTGTGCTATGTCCTTCTTAGCCATCGGTCCAGTTGGGTACGTCGCACTGGTCACGTTCGCAATTGGAGCGTAAAGTAACAATAAAGGTGAAATACAGCCGTGATAAGCTATATTTATTATCATTCCACCTGCGTACATGCTAATTTTACTTCCTTTATTGCTACAAATTTCAGGAGCACAGCGGCTTGTATTATGCTTAAGCTTTAGATTGTGAAAGTCCGGTTGGTTATCGTCTGCCGTATTTCATATAAAATTCTGATATCACCCCTAATTAATCATATAAAGAGCCAGAGAAATAAGTAATAAATATATTGTAGGCCCTGTCAAACCATTAATGGCTGAATACTGGACACGGATCTCGCCGTCATTTTGAGGAGGTCTGGGGAATGTGCCACGCTACTTTAATACAGATCGGTGGAGGGGTTTGTGGCCAACTCAGGTATCAGAAGGTTTTATTCCGTCCGAGGGCTTCCGACGTGGTTTAACGATTTTTATTTAAAACAATTAAGATATTAACCCGGACCGACAGCTAAATCCAGGTATAAAATAAAAGCAATAATAGAAACTTAATCGGCTATTTGTCTATACGTCTCATGATAACTATAAAATTATGTATACTAAATTATAAAATAATTTCATAATTTAATAAAATTTTATACAAAGCTTGCATTTAAGATCCCAGTGATTCAATTTATTGTGTTGATATTAGTTAGATGTAGTTATTTGTCAATATATGCATTTCATTCTTCATTACTGTTTATTTTAAGGTTTTTCTAATTAAAAAACGTTGTGAGTCAAGAACGAAGAGAAAAGAAAAAGAAAAAATACTGGTTCTCAATTTCTCAAGCGGAACACGACGAATCCTTTGGCAACGATTTTATGAATTCAATTTTGACAAAATTATATTTACACTAGTAGATATAATCTATAAATGTATAAATAATCCATTTAATTTAATATTGTAATGCCGATTTAGTTTGATATGTTTTAATGACTAATCCATACTAATATAGATTAATATTTTTAAAAATTCTTTTAGGTTTTGTTTTTGTACACCACCAAGTGGTAAAATAAGGTGTGATTAATTTCATGTCACTTGTTTACAAATAAATGATTTGATTTCCTTTGATTTGAACTAACTCAAGCAAAAGGATGGTACCTAAACAAGCCGTCTGTCTCCACAGGAGGATAATAAATTAACAATATTAATGACTTAATAAGAATTTTGATTAAATTCAGTTACGTTTCCCTTCAAAAAGCCGCAATATTAAACACATGCAGAACAGTACGTAAATTTCTGCAATATGATGCCAACAATTCTACTTCATACAATGCAATAGACTAGAATTATTTTATGTAAATACTACTTGGCGTGAGCTCGTGTATTTTAGATCACACGGTATATCCAAAGAAAAAAAAATGCTAATAATATAATTCTTACGCGAAACCTTACCACCAAGTAAGACTTTTTCAATCACCTTTGGTACAAACAATTGTCTAAAGACATTGCATATTACACAAAGTTTAGAGGGTTAATAAATTAAAAGATTTTTAATATTAAATTAATGCTTCGTAAAATTAACTCAATAAATGCCGACATTTCAGACCGGCAGGCGATTAGCGTGCGGCGCAGCTTAGCTGGCGTATCGCGTCAAACGCTAATTGGAGCATGACGTGACGAACCGGACCGGACTGCGCGAGGGTTTAATAGGCGAAAAGATTTCGGCTCAGCCAGAAAATCGGAATAATACGGCAATAATGCAGATGGCTAAACTAACAGTGCATTATCGGGACGTAACACAGAGCATTTGAGACTACCTTGTTTGAATGCAGGATTATCAAATGCTGTCAGAATTAGATTAAGCGATAGATTTTATTTATTGATTTCTGCGAATCAGAATTAGCACAAAGATAATAATATTATTAGCAGTTTGTCAAAAATGGTGGTGTGACAGCTCGTGTCTATATAAATGGCCGAGCGGTGGCCGACTACAGACACTTCTCTCTTGGACGTCTCAAAGTACGGAAGCTCTGATGGATTGCATAACGATAATGCAAGTGTGGTACCCTGATATCTGTTTTGTGAACTATTTAATTTGTAATTAAACATGTCGAATTTCATACTAAACAAAAGGTAATCATTGTTTTCTGCTTTTTTAAGAGTAAATTCTTTTATTTCTTAAAAATATAATATTTTTCAGTGTTATAAATCTAGGTAAGAATTGAAGAAAAAGTGCTTTGTTCTGACGGCATAGAAACGTTGGCCAGTAACCCCACCATTCCTGGGGCAGCATGGACCTCCTCGGTGATAAGAAAAGACCCGTGCCCAGTAATAGGCCATTAATGGATTGAAGACAAGCGTAATCCATGTAACTGTGTCGAAATATTGTTATTAAATTAAAAGTAATTATTAATTATTAATTAAAAGTATTTTTATTAAACAAGCATTTATTTTAATGCCCTAAAAAGAAAAAAATAAAATTATCCTTCAAAACTTTATGTGATATAAAATCTTGTCGCGAGAGTTGTGTATTAACTATTTTTTTTTAAATGAACTCATTTATCTCAATCGGTGGAAAATTGCTTCAAAATTGAGTTGCATGATTCCACCCGAACAAACATAAATAATGACTTACATATATTGCAAGTTAAATAAAAGCTTTTAAAATACAAAGATCATAAGTACTTACACCTTTACATTATAATATCAAAACAAAACAAATTCAATTCGACAAAACAATTCGAAGTAGGTTTTTACAAACCATTTATTCGAAGTAGGTAAGTAGGTAGTAAATCAAATCATTTATTCGAAGTAGGTTTTTACAAACACTCCTCGACAGTCAATTACGCCATCGCTTCAATCTGCTATGATAAAAGTGTTAAAATGATAAATTTTAATGTCCAAAATCTCAATTAGTCAGCTAATCATGCGCAATAATCGATATCATTGCTCCGACAGTTTCCCAGTGACACGTGGAAGTTAACAGACTGACTCGTGACGCAACCTAATTGGTCTCTGTGATGGACGGAGCGGGTCTTTGTCGATAGAATTCGAGATCTCCATTGTAATACGTGCCGGGATTTTCGGAAACGGAGAACAATAGTCTGCAATGTTCGAGAACTAAGTAGTTAAAGGCATATCGTTAAGTGTTTTTAGAATGCAATTAAACATTGTTTCTCTTTTCAAATTAACGTTTAGATAGATCTTTACCTACCTAACAGGCATAACAGTAATTAAAAATTACTAAAATGATGTATTTACTTAACGAAGCCCCATTAACATGATAAAACACGAATTTATTTGTATAATTGTGAGCGAGATTAATAATATCTTGATAAATTAAAAGTACAAAATATGACAAGCCGCCATGATATCTTGAACGCAATTAGAAGGAATTACGCCACAGTTGAGTAAACAAACGTAGTATCCCTATCCAGACTAATCTCGGAAACAATTAACGCTAGTTTTTTTTTTAAATGGTAAAACCATAATATAGTTTTCTATATCCATTGGCAACTAAAATCGAAATGAAATGCCCATTTAATTTAGGTGGAAGATATGAGAGAGATTAACCTCTGAAAAGTTTGTTTGTTATTGACTTTAATCCTAATTTAATTAATAATGTAAATGAATTTAATTATTAATAAAAGAATATTTCTGAGAGCTAAAAAGCATAATAATGTGTTAGTAAATTTGGCCAATTGTTACGTTTAATCATGTTATAAAATATCGAAACGATTTGAAGAAAATCCAATTTCAATGCGATATTGTAATGGACGAACGGCGAAAAAAGATAGATCAAGGCATTGAGAATCACGCTTCACGGAATCGTTACCAGAATCGTTACGAAACCCAGGATTCTGAGAGACGCTGGAAAAAATGTCGAAGCAAAACTTTTTCACATCCATCACAAGTTGGACGTTGTTTTCAGAGAAAGCGAATGATTTTAATAAACACAGCTCTAGAATATTTTTCAACTAGATACGCCTATGATTGTCTTTCATATTTTACTAACAGACCCGACCAACTTAGTTTCGTCTAACAAACAATGAATGATTCACATAAACTGACATAACTTCTTTATTTGTTAACCTTTAAAAATGAAAAGCACTAAATGTTAAGTAAAGTCAAACAGACAATGAAAAAACATTGTTTTGAGTTCTCTTGCGTATATAAAAGCCCCACATTATGAATTTTTAAATATATTTGCCACGTACAGACAGCGATCAGTTACATTTTTATCATATGTATACATAGATATTATAGCATCGTATGCATTTTTTAAATTTTAACTAGCTACAATAGCAAGCCTGTCACTACAATACTCACTTTACCAATAATAGGTTCATTGTGTGAAGATGGATAATTATTGATGGAATTTGGACACTTGCATAAGATTCTATACAAGCGTTGCGTATCAGTGCGTGTAAGGCGTTGTCCTAGGTGAGCGACATGAAGCGACGCGACGCGATGTAATACGACCATATTAACAATGACACTGATTAAAGCGACAACGCAGGACATGAATGCATGTCACGACTATTTGACATTTTCGTGTCGGGTCGAATCGCGTCGCGTTGTCGCATTTGTCGTTGACCTAGGACGACGAGTAAGTCTGTAAACAACAGTTAAACATTCCCAATGAATTTATTCTGTTTAAAGAAAAAGAAATCTACGATACATACGTCTTGTCTCTGAAATGTTTAAATTTAAAATCTATCTTTCATTTTACTTATAGTTTTTGACCTAATTAAAAATACTTGAAAATTCCTTGGGTATTTTGAATGTAAAGAAAATTTGGACTGAGTAGCAATAACATTTTATATTTGCAAACATAATAACTCTAATTAAGCTATAACAATACTCTAAAAAGACGACTCTTTGCCAACTTTCACAAGTTTTCCCATAAAAATATTAGTAGAATATTAACATAGGACTTAAACACGAATATGATAGTAGAAGAAGATAAAACTAAAATTTACGAGAAAGACAATAATACTCGTAATAAGGTTAATAATTTATAGAGTTTGTATATAATATAATGTTTGTATATAATACTATGATAATACAAAGGTAAGATGTCTAAAATGAAAATATCAAAGAGCGGCGATTGTATATAAAAAATATATCAAAATTTAAAATATTTACAAAACGTTATTTTTTTATTGACATACATATATACATTATTTACAATATCAGCCAATTGACTGTTGTCGACGGAAGTATTTGCTCCGCGGACCACTATCGCAGATATGCAATATTCACTCTTAACGGATAGTTGCTGAACATATTAATTTAGATGAAGTATTCATGAACGAATATATAATTTAGAATAATATGCAAAGGAATGCTACAAATTCATCAATATTTGATAACATAATTCTTAACCGAGACCCTATCGCAAAGCAATGCGTCTGAAATCATCGGAACGCTGCCTAATTGAATCTAAAGCTCCTCCAGTTCACAATAAAGCAATGGCACAGCGCAAGTGACGTCGATTCATCACGCTTATACATGGACGGTGCCAATAGATCCCGGAATTAATTGATTAAACCCGGATAGCATTTAACTTTTGTGCTTCAAAGGCGTTATCAGATTAACGGATTTCGGAACAAAGATAAATTGATAAGAAGCTCTAGGCGATGAGGGAGAACGGCTGAACTCTTTGCGGATCAATGTCTTGATGGCAGTTAACTTCGAGGGGATTTACGGAGCTTATGGTTGAAAGTCAAATATTAAAGCAGAATGCCGTTTAGAAACTCTTAAGTTCCTATTTCCCTCCCGAAAATTTTATCCGGCTCTTTCCGAATGAAACGCCGCAGAGACTTGAAATGTTTATTAATAATTAAGTATGCTTTTCTTGCGGCCCAGAATTTTATATAATCATCGGAAATGTAACAAATGATCCAAAAAAATGGTTTCCATAACCTCCAGGTCGAGTTCTAAAGGCGCGTTAAAATATATCCTTTTAACGTTCCATAAATCTTAGGTCAGAAATTCAATATACGCCGACCTTGTAAGTGTGTCTCGGAGAAACATTTTTCTGAATTAAGCGACATGATGACGAGTTTCCCGGCGTTAAACAGAGGGCCGAATGTACGCGAGTTTTATCACCGATGAGGGGCACATAAAACGTGAAAGGAAAATTCATCGCTGCTGTTAACCCCCAATCTTGGATGCTAGAGGGTGAAAGATACGAGTTTGTTGCGAATGAAAGAAAATTCTAGACTGTATTAACGTACCGCCACAATAACTTTGAGTAAAGTAATAAATAAGGTCAGACCCGGATAGACATCAAAGTGACTGAAATGAAATTTTGTGCTAAAGTTATGAATTTAAACAGTATTCATCTATTGTCCACGCCGCACAAAGATACATATTTTAAATAAAAATATGTATTAACAGAATAAATTAGGATTCACAAAGTACAAAAAGACCTTAAAGATGAGTTTATTTTACCTGTATATGGTACGAGCATATACGAGTATACACGGACTTAAATACTGAACATACGATATTTTTTATAAAAAGAAATATATGTATATTTAAAAAATGTAATAATCTTTGATATTTTATTTAAAGGCTATATAAATGGCGCAAGCGACGCTGCGAGTAATAGCGAATACATAAAAAAACTGCAAACATTAAAAGTTACGAAAAAGATAAATTCGGAAATTAAAGAAAACAAAATATTCTGTCTGACAGTTTACAGATAAGAAGGCGTACAGATGATGCACACGCGTATAAAACTAAAAGAGGCAACCTTTGAGCCGGGAGAGGTTAAGTGGGTCACGTTGTACCCTCTAGTAGGAGAGGGCTTTGTTATCGGGGCGCTAAATTTAAAAATTGTGTGGCGGTGTTCCGAAGAATATACGATACATTTCTTGAGAAATTTAATATTAACCAGACGGGAAAGTTAAAAATAGGTAATGCTTCGTAGTGTAATATTGTGGTACCCTACCTACCCACATAGTATCTCGCAGTTAAAATCATCCCAAGTTAATGAAGATTATCATGCATCATTGGTGAATTGTGTTTGTTCTCTGAAATTAATAAGCGTTGTCCTGTACGTTAAATTAGCATAAGTAGCATGTAAGTTTCTGACATAAGTGAATGTCACATTCTTCATGAGAATAAAGTTTGTTAAACCGCGTACCAATATTTATCACAAATATTAGATGTCGCGTCGTTTACTTTGAGTTACTTTGAATTGTGTATTTAGCTTCAAAATAATTAATTATTTGATTACACATATTTATTACTTTGTATGTATGTACACAATTTGTTTGGCCTTAAAATAGGTTAAAACTATTAACTGCCTACAGAGACTGTTCAAAGACACGTATTAGGTTTCTTTATTTTGATCAATCGTCTTGGATATCTAATCGTTAACGAAGTTTAGAACATTCTCATCGCCGTCGCTTTACGTCGACTTTCAAGGTTATTCTATCAAAATCTTTGGCGACTGCGGGGTATGGGGCGGGAGGGGTGCAGTACTCTGCTCGAGCACAGCCAATCAGCAAGCGATATCCAACAAAGCGCACATGTACCAATTATAGCGCGGATTAAAATACAACCTGTTTAGTTTCAATCTACATGCAGTTTACTAAAACTACTAAGCGCTAATACTACTGATTCCTCTTATATAAAAAGTACTCCCATAAATCATATTCTATCATATATCCCAGCCATATCATATATCCAAGCCATTGAAACAGCTTTGCTATCACCGTTAAATACATTTTTCAAATATTACGCCTACACTTGTTCAGCATGAAAAACTACACATCAAATTATATAAGTAATACGTTATATTCAGAGATATTTACTAATAAACGTGTATCACGTAGAGATCTCGGTTTCAACCGCAAAGCGTCCGCCATCAGCGTGCCTATAGAAAAGTTTCCGTGTCGGAGTGATACGCTACACTCGGTACAACGTGCTTGTTTGAACGAGGTTGCAATTCACAGGAAATCGTGATTAAAAATTCTTCTGTTTTTTACAAAGGCTGTAAACATTTACAGTGGAGATAGATCTTTGTATAGCACAAAACTGTTAATCTACTTTTTAGCAATCTACTTATAGATTGTTATATAGTAACCACATCGTTTATAGTTTTACGACTGTTAAAATAGTTATAATTGCAGGCGTGATAAAGAATTAGAAAAGACAACATACAATTCAACTAGATCTTCGATTCCGAAGATATATTGAAACGTTGATTTTTTCAGTTTTGGTAACCAGTAATCATGGCATTGTGCCATATGAATACTATGAACCAATATACGCGTAGACAACCTAATTCGTTAAAATCATGCATCATTAACATCTATTTAAAATATGAATAGCTTTAAACGTTTGTGATATCAACGTATGTTTTTATGTTTTCTTTAACGAATACCTAAGCTATGGTAGTTACATTATGAATGGCATATATAGAATTAAAAATGAATTATAATTTAAATCTCAATCATCACGAATATTTAATACATAATGAGGACAAACAACACAGCGACAGCAAAAATATGAACAAAAGTTAAGATTATCAAAAGCATTCCCACAAAGGCGGCGCTTTAGATTTTTATTATTTTAATGAAATGCATTTTTAATATCAAAAACTTAGGGTAAAGCGAGCATTCAAAACTTGGCCTTTGTTATTTGATGTTCAAAATATTTAATTTATGTCTGTATATTAAACATTTTTATTGCGAGCTAAAATAATACCTAAATATAATAAAACACGGTATTTTATTACTTGCGCCATACACTCACCTCAAATATGGGTCACAGGGTGTTCTCTAAATGAGCGTTGACTAATGAACGCGAATCGCAGAGTGGTCTCCTTTACTACACCGGAATATCGAATTATACTGCTAATATGCATGTTTTCCCCTAGGCATTAGAGTACAAAATCGATCGTTCAAGTTATTTTAATTAGTTGTGCATTAAACACCGCTCTCGATGCAATCGGAGCTCAAGAGCTAATACAGAGCTGAATAAAAACGGCGTAATGCCAATGACTAAATATTACAAAGCCAAAATAAAATGCCGGTTTGTTCTATTTACTTAGGGAAAGTCAGCTGCGGAATTTTGTTACTAGAATTTGTGACGTCAAATTGTATGACATTACAATTCATTATGACAACTGCTTAGCTTACATATTTTGTAATGAGGTTTAATGTAAAAATAAAGGAAGTTACTTACTGACAAAAAATAATAATATGAAAAACGGGTGAGCCATGCATTTAAAACGAGCTACGAAATATTCTCTTAAATGGCATGAATATCCACTTCAATTCAGAAAATTTCAAAAAAGTACTATACAGTCTTTTCAAACTCTAGTAGCCGTTATTCTGTCAGAAACTGAGTCACCAATAACAAAGATTTAGAGTGTCAGTAATTAGTTTATTAGATAACAAAAAGGAAATAAGACATCTTTTTTATTCATATTTCGTGGTGGCCCTTATTTTGTTTTGAGTATAGAACATACATATGCTTTGTTAACAATTGGAAGGAAAAAAATATTTGGTTTTGTTTTCTATATACGTAATATTAGTATTCGTAAGCGCGTACATTTCAACTGGTTACATATAAGTACATTTCTTTTCTGTTCTTTTTTGAGGAGATAATAAAAGTAAGCAGTTATGACAGTAATGAATCATTTCCAAATATCATGGTGATAACATGAATAATCTGAATCTACGATTTAGCTCCGAGAGGATCAGAGCATTGGATCTCAGCCAAATCTGAATAGATGCTCACCGTGGCAATAGATCGTAAAATGTAGTACTTTTTTAAGATAACAAATATGAATTTAAATCAAAACCTGAAATTTTACTCCGAAATACTTTTTTTTTGTAAAGGCTAAAGGGCATTTAAACCAGATAATAAGTGGTCCCCGTCACTTATGAATATGGACAATACCTACCAGAAAAATCGCCAAAACTACGCCAGTCTTGAAGGAAAACGCTTTTTACGCCTCTTTTAGAGAATCCCATGGCATAGAGCTCTAAGAATACCTCAGAAGGAAGCCACAATTTTTAAGTGAATAGCAAACGTACCATGAGGGCTTTGTATTAAATAGCCTTAATATGTATTAGTTTTTTCTGCTGTAATCATGCTTTTGATGTCAATGTATATGCATTAGCTATTCACAATCAGATAACACCCTTTCAATCTGATTTCAGGCTTAGACCTCACGCCTATTCATTCAGATTTTACAAATTTATAATACTTCTTGACTTGAAATAATAATTAATTAATAAATGACCATTTTCTACGTTATTACTACCTAAATAAGCTAACTAAACGATCGTCAAATGTGAAATCTTCGTGAAAATTGTGGTCAAAATTAAAATACGTAGTAAAACTTATCTCAAAGTAAATGTACGTTAAAATTCCACATTCCAAGACATATCGCAGTATGAACATCGTCGTCTGTAAGCCTGGCTTCGTTCCAGTCTAGATTACGACGCCGTACATATTGCGATCGGTTTCAATTAGATTTCTTAATCAGTTTTAGAGCCAGATGGAGTTAATTTGTATTGCACACCTGGTTGGACTTTACAAAAGTAAAGCTACTACGCTTCAGCGAATGGCTTCAAAGTTATATGGTTTAAGAATTTTGCCTATTTATTTACTCATTCGTTCTAAACGCGATTCCGCTCTAGTTCAGCCACCAAGAAATCATGACATGTTTTTTGCAATTATTCGCTCGTACTTCCAGTGGAGCGTGCCAAAATATCTCAAACGTGTTCCTTTAAATTACACTCCAAGTTTCAATTATAACAGAGATTTGTAATGTCATTGAAACGCTTCGAATGTTAATATTACAATTAAACAACTAATTATAAATAACTGGTAACCCGCCCCTTCTTCGCTAGCGGAACTCTAAGTCTTAGTACTCGCATTCGAAACTTCAGGCGCTTTCCTTAATGTTTACATTATTCTATCTGTTTAAGGATTCATGTTTGTTATGGAATCAAATTAAAAAACATTTGTTAATTACAGCTTTTATACTGATACTGTCAATACTGTATTAATATCCGATGCGAATAAATTGGTTTCCCGGAATAAAAATAAGTTCTAATGAATATGTAAAGTATTGGCATCACTTACAAATAAAAAAATTTCCTACATTAGAACGCCGTAAGACATAGACAAAAAAATAGACAAAATAAGAAAGTCTAGCAACCTGTCATACATTCGCAAACTGTGTTAATATCTTTTTTTCTACGTCTACCATTGAATTCTACAGAAGTGCTTCATTTACACGCCAGATCCTATATAGAACTTGGGTGTTCCCCAAATTTAGAGTCTGAAGTGACACTCACAAGAACTGTAGATTGCTCGGTGTTTCGTTCGTTATTCGTTTAGTGTCTTTTTGTTTGTCTTTGAGAGATTTGTTGTCGGTTAGTATGTCTGACACTACAAATTATATACATATATTTTATGTTCTTATAAGTTAAAATTACAAATCATTTACAAGAGTCAGAGCAGCAACATGCAAAGTTGTAATAAATATTTATATATCTATTTGTTCTTAAAAATTCTCAACTCTAATTCATACAACATCCGCAAGGTTATTAATATAAATAACGTAATAAAAGAGAAGGACCGAGAAATGATCCCTGTGGTATACCTAACCTAGATTGTAACCTGGTATGGCATCATTCTAACATTTTAAATAGTACCCCTTAAATATGCAATCAAATAGAGTGAAGTGTACTTAATGCCGTAGTGATCAAGTTTTAGTAGTAGTATTTCACTAAAATCTCTCTGAATTACTTTAGACTGGGTTGAGTTTCAAGGACTAAACCAACTCAGCTAAAACGACGCCTTAATATTGGACCTTCTACCATTAATAGGCGATTCAACTCTGCTCACATCAAGTTACTGAAACTTTGAAAACTCCACATGCAAAATTTCTTTGAACAAACTTCGCACAAGCCCGGATGGCTAGTGAAATTTGAAACGAAATTTTGTAATGTGATTTATTTCGCAGCATGTCGTACGATTTCGCTGATTCACAAACTGCTTTGACATTTTTGTTAGCTTACAAACTTTGCCGAAATCAATTTGCCTTTCTAAAGAAACTTTTATTTTAAATACGAATTCTTCTGTATTTAGGTAGGTAACTGTTTCGTTTTGAAAACATTATTAAAAAAGTTTGCTGGATTTTGTTTCAGAGGTCGAAAATTTCTACAGAATAAATTCTAATTTATCTACGCAGCTATTCGGAGAATTTTATACTACCAAAGGAACAATTAAATGTTAAGATTATTTGATTATTATGATTGATAAACCTTATGGATAAAATTTAATTACTTTTATCTCTATCAATTACATCTCGCTTTGAATGAACTCTCTTAATTACAAAGTCGATGTAGGTAAATGGTTATCCCCGCAGATTGATATCCTTAAAACAACATAAAGTCATCATCTTCGGAAAACAAATATATGGCCGATGTGGTCAACTAGAGTAAAAAAAATAAAGTAAGAATGCAGAAACGAGCCCAGAAATACATTCTATGGTTACTATTATCATGAATCTATACACCTATTTTACCAAAAGCAACTAAACTGAACGCAATAGTAAAACCATGACCACTTCTAAATTATCTAAATTCTACACCATGAAAATATACGACCCCATCAACAGGATGCCGATTTCCGAACGTAAACTCCGCAAAACAAATACGTGACGATTTCAAAAATTCATGCGTTCCGTGTCTGAACATCGAGCAGTAAATCCAAATGACCAAGTCATGGGGAATTTTACGACATCTGATGTACTGTGAATGCGTCTTGTGTGAAATAAATATGAAGGTTCCTTTGTTTTACATTGCCTAGTAATTTGGACTACACATTTGATTTGCAAATAATTATTTAAGGAATTTAATAAACCAAAAATAATTCCAAATCGTCGAAAATTTTATAAAATACTCAAATACATATAAAGTAAATAATAAACCACCATAGACAATACGCAAAAAAGTCATCACCACATTCCCACACCGGGAACAGTAATTTACACTCATAATTGAAATTTCTTAGGAATCGATACAAAGAAACTTCGAATGGATATTAATGCGCCCCACGAGTCGTCAAAATTTAAAAATCTGTACAAAATACCAAAAATTTTCCTACACAAAAATGTTTCTTATGAACTACTCTTTTCTTTTGAACTTTTTCTGTGTACAAATACATTTCACATAAAAATAAATCGGCGTAATACAGTCGTACAAAAATTGTAGTTTTCTATGTTTTAAAAAAGTTTACATGGGTGTATGGGAAACATACTATTTCAAATTCTTAAAAGAAATAAATTATAAATACTATTTTAATGTACATGTACGATTTTTTAATAAACCACTTTTTAGCAATATTCACATTGGATTTAGTAAAGACCTAATTGGCTTAATCAAGGTCTATTCAAACCCTTTCATTTGTTATGCATTGCAAAGACGGCGGACGTCTTATTTGAACATTTTTAATACTGGGATGAAATATGTGTTTACTTCAGGCTTAAATCCCTAGCTAAAAATAGTTTTAATTACAATTAAAAGTATAGGTGCAATTAAGATAGTCAATTTATATAATCTAGTTATTGTTTGAGAGACCACTTCGTTCCACATGCTACGATTCTGACATAATTCTCTCGCTTCATCAACTTTCATTACGTACTCTTTTCATACATGCTCGCTGGTTGAGGGAACTTCTCACCTGACCATTTTTCAGGACGTTCTTCTACTTGATTGTGAAAGGTCCATTGTGTCCTTCCTCTTCCAGCAATTCCAATCACCTTCGTCTCGTAAATTTATCTTGTTAATCTTCTTTCACCCATTCCTTCTGCATCGCCAAACCATCTGAATCTTTTTTTATTATCGTCATATTTTCGGTATGCAATTCGGAATCAATATGTGTACTTAATTATCTACCAAGTATAATTATTTTGTAGAAATTTCGTATAAAGCGGCCTGTGGTTAATTTAAAAGAGCGTGCATTTCTAAGCTGTTTAGCATATTAGTCTCTACTAACTTACAAAGCGGTTTTTTAACCTTATTGAAACTAGTTACGAATGAATTATAAAGATTTTTTTATTGTATACATTTGTATAATATAAAGGGATAAGGACAGGGAGATTATGTATGAGGTAACACGCACCAATAATATTTTTTGTTAATATAACAATATAACGCTATACATAGAAACCACAGTAGAATTCCCTGGGCCGTGAGTGTTCTCTCTCCCTGGAAATTCAACCCATCAAACGGCGGTCTAGCATGGTAATTATTGCGGAACACAGTTTGTCGAAATACATAAGACTTCCACAGATCATACACCACTTCGTCAGAATTTCCAGATTAATTTCGGACTACATTCAAGAGGCGTCTGCTAAAAATTGAGGCTTGATTCTAGCTTATTCGTACGCAGTATTTTGGCTAGAGGTTTGAGTAAATTCTGTCTATCTTCTCTCTTTTTTCAAAGTATTATTAAAGCCCTTGCTGATTCCGATAGGTACCGATGACAATGTACCATCGAAGGACTTGTCTGTATGTTTATTAGTTACAAAAAACGGTTTAATTCATTTTCTAGTTCAAGTTAAAAACAAGCAACGTGGAATTACCCATGTTGAACAATTCTCTATAGTATGGCAAACAAAACCATAAATGACAATTTATTTGTAACACCAAGATGCTCTTGTTCTCCTTTACTTAGTAAATTATGAGCGCTTAGGACAATACCCAAGTTGGAGAAACTTGGAACATGACGAATTATTCAAGAAACAGTCGAAGCGAAACAGTTTCGAAGCATTACTCTTCATGGAGCAAATTTGTAAGCGAGTTGCACCAACTGTCTTATGTTTATAGACTAAGTTTGTGTTCAGTAAAGTGCTAACTTCTTATGAAATAGCAGACAAACAAACAGATCGTCCAAATAATAGTAAATGTTCCGCGGGGTCCTGGACATTCATAACAACAAAGGCATTATCGACGCGTTGTCCACAATAGAGGTTGGAATCCTCTTATCATGTAATAGTATGTACAAAAGATTCATCGAAGCGAAAACTGACAAGGTTCGAGATTATTCTTACACATTTCACTGTTTTTCATGAATAACCGCACAATCCAAACAACACATTTTACTTCGCAGCCATTTGAAATTAAATTTTGATTGATAAATCAACTAATTACAAAACAACATTTTTGCGCACCATTATGCCGTGTTTGCCGCTATGAATGTGAGTCTTACCGAGCATGAAATAAGCACTATTTTGTAATTGGCTGTGTCATATACAATTTTCAAAATTTTTGATTTTTGCGAGTATTCATGAAAAACAGCTATTATAATTTTTACTGCATTTATACTAAACATTTTATTAGCAAGTAGTGTAACTACACTTTAGGGTACTTTACTCTTTGGAGTAAATCCTACTATGCAGTGATTTAATGACAGATCACACCTTTTAACGTATTTAGAGCCTGCAACTAAAACTAAATGTAGAAATATGTTGAAATATTTTTTAAAACCATGAAAATCTGCATAGGCAATGTGCATATAAAGAGAACAAAAGTAATAGGTATATACTATTTGCATCCAAGTCAAATCTTGATTATTAAAGTAAATTTTACTGTAAAGGTAGTTGCGGAGGAAATTTGTCGGTAATTGGGATTCTATATGAAGTAAATTCTAAAGTAGTTAGCAGTAAATGGTGTAGTTTAGGGTATT